>JALIZH010015103.1:0-54041 GCA_030522465.1 Rhipicephalus appendiculatus
TGCAACCTTGAAGGTTGCAGCCCTGAAAAAGACTAGTCCACTAGGGATGGTCGATTAAAATTTTTAATCGATTAATCGTTAATCGTTCATCGATTTAGCCTTTAATCGATCAACTGATTTCGACGTTATGTTTTAATTGATTAATCGACATTTTTGATGGGTGCTTTAAAAATGATACCGTATTGTTTGATAAGCATTGTTCATGTCGACCGAAGTCTTTCGATCAGACGTGCTAGAGATCACATGTGCGCATTAGCGCCTTTATGAAAATTTGCACTTTCGCCCAATGGACACAGGAGCCCGTCGTCTATGGGTGATGTGACGGATTGAAGGATCTGTGGCCATCATCCATGTACGATTAGGCAGAAGGTCGGTCGTATTTCCTCGAAGCCTGCCTATGCGAGTGCACCGAAATCGCAGGCGTTTTCGGCGACCACACTGGTCGAAAATTCACACCGGAAACATGCAGCGTGGCCGACGGTTAGGAAGTCTCGCGAAAGGCAAAGCAAAGACAAGGAGGAAGAGAAAGTAAAAAAATTGGGGGACCCTTAAGCTTCGCCTTTAAGAGTTGAACGCGACAGCGATATCCCGTCCCTACTGCGTACTTCAATCACTTAGTGCATACTATGTAATGGGTAGTATGGTTTAAACCAGGAGAAATTATGCGCGGCAAATGTGGGAAATGTTTTCGAACTTGCTATGCACCCACTACGTGGTGTTAAGGGAATACGCGCAGTAAGGTGTGTGCCGTTTGTAATGGGTGGCTGGCTTTAAACTATGGAATCGTTATGATAGTCACATATTCTGACGCCCGATGGCAATGTACGCTTGTACCACGCAATATTCCTGGGATATTACATGTTGTATTGCGACGCCTATATAAAGGACGCTTGCGTTTGCGAAGCAAATGGGAAGTTATTTTCACTGCATTTCCAAGCAGAGGAAGTTATTTTCACAGTATATCCAAGCAGAAACACTACCTGTAAAAGCCTGGTTAAGCAGCAAAGGTATCTTTGTACCCTCAATTAATTGCCGCCTCTGTGAAGTTCCAGAAACAATAGAACATTGTTTCATTAGTTGTAAGGACGCCACCCTCTTTTGGGACGTCCTGCAGAGGGCTTTTAAGAAGCAACTTGATTTGAATTCCCACAGCATACGTTATCTTGTACCACCCAGACAATGCTATGCCAGTTGACATGCTCTTGTTAATGGGCATGCACAGTCTATGTAAAACTCGCATGTTAGAAAGGCATGTGGAACCATTTCGTGCAAATGACTGTACAGCTAAGAGACTTCTATGAAGAACTACAGTTTCAGCCGGACTGGTATCCACAGTTCATACAATGCACTGCTCAAATACCTTTTTAGAACACAGTGTTGCATGACATTTGTTTTATAATGCCTATTGTACATTTGTGGAGGCAGCCTTAAGTATTTGGCATGCTATGTATATACATAAACCTCATTTGTAATAAGTACCATGTAAGAAAAAAAAAGAAAAAAAAAGAGGGCATGGCTGTGTGGTAGAACACCTGCTTGCCACGCAGACGACCCGGGTTCGATCCTCACTCGCACCCGAAAATTTTTATTACTTTTATTTGCATCTTTCTCGATTTTTCGGTCACGAACAAGATGATGATTTTTCGCTCACAACCAACGACGCCGACACCGGAATTTCTGCGAAACGAGCTCTTTAACGCTATCGCGTTAACAAGACGCTCGCGCTCGTAGGCATGGCATCATTTCTCCATTTGTGTGTTAAATATTTCGGAAGACCTCAATAATACTATAATTGCAGACTAGTGATGTCTTCCTTCAGTTCACCCATGTGAGATTGCACAGCAACACAGTGGCCTCAAACAGACCATCGTTACAGGCATCTGCGGGAAGTAGAGCAACATGAGTTTTTGTCTCCCGATTATAATGAACGGCGGTTGCGTCAGTGTACTGCACAGGTTTCACCTCGTCATTGGCTTAACTCGGCGCTACGCGCGCATCTTCAGTCGTGCGTACAGACAGAAGTGTAATAATAATAATAATAATAATAATAATAATAATAATAATAATAATAATAATAATAATAATAATAATAATCGGGGTTTAACGTCGAAAACAGCGATATGATTATGAGGGACGTCGTAGTGGAGGGCTCCGCAAACTTCGACCACCTGGGGTTCATTAACATGCACCTAAATCTAAGTACACGGGCCTCAGGCATTTTCGACTCCACCGAAAAAGCGGTCACCGCGGCAAGGATTTGATCACGCGACCTTCGGGCCAGCAGTCAAGCACCGCAACTACTAGACCATCGCGGAGCCCGAACTGTGAGCCCTGTTTAATGTATCGGGCATATAGAACAAATAGTAGAACTTTCGCATCGCAGCAGAAGATGACATCTCTGGGCTGGCCGACGTGGGAGTGCAAGTGTAAGTTGAAAGCCGCATTTCTCTATAGGTCTGTGGGACCTTTTCATAATACGCGAGTGCGCTTCCTTGCGATGCATATTCCCTCAACTAATGACAACACCTTTGTGCTTCAAGTCGAGACGAAGTCCTGGTTGCACGTGCTGGGGTTCATCTACTAAGCGTGTTTATGTCAAGAGAGCTGCTGAGTATACAGTTTCTGCGTCATAGCGCAAGGAAACTGCACTTGAACCCGCTGTTTGCGAAAGTGACTGACTGGTATAATCGGGGCAACTGCGCCGCATGAAAGCTAGCTTTATGCTCACGAAAATGATATATATATATATATATATATATATATATATATATATATATATATATATATATATATATATATATATATATATATATGGATCAATTATTCTTGTGCCATCATCATTCTTCATTACTCTTTTTGCCCTGTTGCATTTTCCCCAGCGCAGAGCAGCAGGCCGGGGCGCACTAGCCGAGTCCACCCTTTCCGCCTTCTAACATGTTTTCTCTCTTTCATTCATGGGTAAACAATCATCGTTCATTTGCTAAGGAATAATATGTAACGGCAATAAGAAGCAGTCAAGAAATAAACGCATATTACAATGCGCATCTTTTTGGACCACTGTGTAGTGCCGTTAAACAAAAAAAAAAAATTGAGAGTTAAATAATAATAGGAAGATGCGGTGTTATACGTCCTAAAATCACTATATCTTTATAAGGGACGCCAAATGGAGGGCTCCGGAAATTTTCACCATCTGGTGTTTTTTAATGTGCACTGACAGTACACGGGCCTCCAGCGAAATGCGACCGCTGCGGCCTGGTCGAACCCGTGACCTTCGGGTCAGCAGCAGAGCACCGTAACCATTGATCTATCATGGAGGACATGAGTGTTAAATAATGTGCCCAAAATGTTGCCATAGACCCGGCAGGTGAAGAAAGTCGCTAGTTAATCAAATGCAAGGACAGCTGAGTTTGTGCGATGAAACACGATGAAACAGCGCGGAGCCCATAACGAACACAAACAAAATAAACAACTAGACGATGCGCTCGCACATCTGAAATATACAGAAAACAACAAACTTCCCTGTTGAGCATTGACGCACCGCCTTTCTGGTTTCCATTCACTGAAGCAGGCCCGTAGCCAGAAACTTTTTTCGGGGGGGGGGGGGGGGGGGGCACCTGCTGAAAACTCGGAAAACCACCTATTTAATCCAAACGGAGACGTTCCCATCACCGGCTTACGTGGCCTCGTATACAGACATTTCCCCCCAACTGACCTGACTGCGGCCGATTGGCTACATTTCAGCACCTTATGTGGCGGTGCCCCCGCTTACGCGACAAAAGAAGACGACACCACATCACCGAGGCAGACTTTTACCAATGTATCTCTAGCGCTGCCTCGGTCGACCAACTCAGGGCCGTCCAGGGGGCCTGTGAAGCGGTCGGAAGCCTCTGGCTCCCGCCCCCGTCGTAGGCGAGGCCCTCGGTGGGCTCCTAGGAGCTCCTCCCCAGGACTTCAATAAAGTTCGTCTGACTGACTGACTGACTGACCTATTTTTATTATTTATTCGCGGTAAAACACCCCCCCTCCATCCGAATTTCGGGGGGTGTTTACCGCTCCCCCTTGCTACGGGCATGCACTGAAGCCATAGCACTGGAAACACAGGGAAAAAGTAAGAGGTCTTGTGAAGAGGACCCAGCTTTTTGAACGAATATGAATTACCAACAGTCCATCCTTTTGGAACATAAGAGCTACTTGATTTTCAAGATGTTACACAAAGGCTCTTGGCTAGGTAGCGAAATACTGATCTTACCTGAAGAGGTGGATTCGTGCCTTCAGGGAACGGGGTCCTCAACATTGTAATTTTAGTCATGGCCATTTGTCTTTGGAGGATGATTCTCTGGCACATTAATAAAGTTCGCTTGAAGAAGGCGATATCTCAAGAGGTTCCGACACTGGCTTCGAGTACTGCTTACCAGCTTTATCACACATTGCAGTCATCGTTTTCGAATCCTCTGTGAACAACGTTCACACGGCGCTCCTTCTGCGAATGCTCGCAATTGCGACATAACAAAGGAAGCAGTATACACACGCAGATGTAATAATAACGCAATATACCAAGCAAATAATACGGGTACTTTGCCGATGGTTAACCAGCACATGATAGAAGGGGGCGAGAGGAGGCAAATGCAGTAGTAGGCTGTGAGCGGAGAGAAGCAAGCAAGTGCATTTCTGCCTCGTCGGGGTGGGGCTGCCTCCTGTCCGCGCTTGAAGCCCTGAGGAGGGCTGGGAGGTGGACGCGGTGGGCGACAGAGACCAGGGCGAGTTCATTTCTGCCTCTATGGGGTAGGGCCGCCGCCGGCTTTGGGTTCGTTCCGTTAGCGTGCAAATATTCTCTGTAGTGAAAAGAGTAGGTGCGCTCGACTTCTGCGTCTCGGCACCGCTCGCGCCGCACTCATGCGCACTGGTCAAGGGGCGGTGTTGGGGTGGCGGTTGCCGTAATCGATTAATTCGATTAATTAAGAGACGTAAATCGATTACGATTAATTGATTAACGGTGGACCTTTAATCGATTAATCATTCATCGATTTTACCATCCCTATCCACTTGTCGGAACGTCGTCTCCAGCACCCGCACCCCGATTGCGAATTTCTCATCGCAAGCTTCCATCTTCCCCTTCCTGCCTTTCGTTTTTCTTGGAATTCACCTCAGTGTGTTGGTGCCAGTGACCGCCCCTAAAATGGGGGGGGGAGGGGGGGGGTGAGGTTAGCACCCATGCTTTTGAGAGTGGGGAGGCAAGTGCCCCTTTCGCCCTACCGTGAGAATGCTCATGCCCACGAACAGCAAACATTGTGCTGCTGGTTGCTGTGCCACTCACGCACGTGCACAACTGTTGCATTATGTGGCTCTACCTAACCACAAGGATCATGAGTACGTTCAAGAATGTTACCTGAAAGGGCAAAAGCCTGGGCATGTTTGTAATATCCACATTAACTTTTAATGCGCACAAAAAGAACCAGGACAGAAAGGAGAAATGCAGACACTGTGATAACTTCCAACAATGCCTTTGTATTTCAAAGCCATACGTACACACAGAAAACAATCAGCAGTGCACAGTGCACCTGGGAACAGGTTTAGAGCATTTAAAACAGCAATATTATATATATATACACACACACACACATATGAAGCTTAGATATAAAATGTCAAACACTGCAAAAAATATAGGAAAAATTGTGGCTTTTTTAGAATCCGTCAGGTACGAGCGGTGTTAGAGCTTTCTTGCACGCTGTAATTGCTTTCTCTGTTCTCTCGTGCCGATGCGCGTGCTGGAACCTATGGCACGGGGGAAGGAAGTTAGCACGTCACGACCTTGCGCACTTTTCTTGTTTTTCGAACGCGGGACTTACTTTCAGTGTGATCGCGAGCGCCCGCGGGGACACATGGCGGCTGCGGTAACCATGATGCGTACGATGCTCAAATTAACCAATGGCCGTGAATTTGGTTATATGATATCATTTGTGGAAAGAAGAGAGAACGATTTCTAGCTGACTGAGAATTAATTCTAAATTACAGGCCATGTGCTGCGCTATCATGTTTGGTTCGCGTGTTCTCATGAGCTTCGACTACCAATCGGTAGCGTTTTCTGACCATGCTGAAAAACTGTTGCAGGGCTTCTTTAAGAGTCCATTCTTGAATGCCATCCCCCTTAAGTCACCATCTGCGTCATGTTTTAAAAACTTCTTTTTACGAGTGTTCGAATGAAGATGCACGAACAGACGTTAGTCGCATTGCAATAGTTGAGACAAAATATTTCTACATATACAAGAATTATATAAAAAAGGCTGCTATATAAAGACAACAGAGCAATCCTAAAGAAAGACAGGAATGGACACATGTCATACAGTCATCCACTATGCGCTGCTCTTCCTTCGTCGTTTGGTGACAAGTTCTGTTGATTCTTCCCTATCGCCACTGTCGTCACCTTTTTTCTCTGGTTGTTGATGTCGACGTTTCTTTCGAGGTGCAAGAAGTGTCGTTTCATCTTGTTCACATATTTCGTCTGTTTTGGCACCACCTTCGAAGTCCTTCCCAAAAGTTGTGTTTGCAGGATGCTGCTCGATGTCAGGTGCTGTTGCGATCGTTGATGTTGATTCGGCAGCAGCAGTCGCGATGTCGCTTGACACAATCAAGCACGCAGCTTGCTCAGCAGCCAACTTGTTTCGCTGTTTATTAGACAAATGAGAGTTGAAGAAACTGCTTATGTTTATAGAGTTTTCTGCAATGTTCTTTGTTGCATTACCGTAGGCTCGCAAAATGAAGTCTAGAGGAAAATTGTTGCATTTTGACCTAATGGCATTGACAACAGCGCGTGGGCAAATGTAGGTCGTTGTCCTGTCATTGTCCGCACTGCTGCAGCAGTCCTCTTTCAGTTTGTTTAGATAGATGATGAATACTGATTTACTCCACCGGTTCTTCTTGAGTATCAAGTTCGGTTGCTCTTTACACACACAAAAAAAAATTTCCAAACTCGAATAACAAGTGCTACACGAGCGGGTTACACGCTCTCCAGTTTGCATAAAAAATGTCTGTATTCTCCTGGAATGTGACAACTTATGCTTCCCTAGTGCTGGGTTATCAAGATGCAACCGTACAACCATACTGATACAAGTCGCCCACCTCTCCATCAATGCCAAGTCCTCACACCAAAAGACTACAATGCATTTTCTTGTGTTGTCACCTTTTTGCTTAGGAAGAATGGCAGAACTTTTCTTGTCTTTCGTCACTCGGTGACTCATTTGTCTGCCACACTCTCTTTCTGCCTCCTTAGCTAATTCTTGATTCTGGTTGACCTGGCCAACTGTCATATAATACTGAAGTATTGAAAAAAACAACTGTGCAGTGCCTTTTTGTATCATGTCTAGCTGTGCTTCGTTCAGCTTTTCGGCTCTGCACAAGCTAGGTGTGAAATATTTGTGGCTAAGCTCGGCATTCGGTGATACATGAACTTGGTCTGCAAACTCCTTTTGGAAAGTGATTGCATAGAAATGTTCAGTCTTGTTTGGCTCTTCGTATATTCTATACTCAAGGCTTGTCAATGATGGGAGCAACTGCCATGATGAATGTGTGCCCAACACATTGTTGATGTTGCATTGAAGATCTTCTCTCGCAATTTGGACATACATCTGCTTTTTCTCCTCAGGCCAAGATGGAATTCGCCGCCGCAAATTCTCGATAATGTGTCGGTACTTCTTCAAAATTGCATTTTTGGTGATGGCAGTTCCCATTTCGTGTAGGGGATCGGTCTGTGGCAACACTGTGCCAGTAACAATATGATAGGCAAACAATCTCTCACGCTCCAACTGCGGTGTTATAGCAAGAACCACATTTACCTCACGGTTGAGAATCTCATCACCCTCCACAGTTTCCTCCTCTCGCCTACCTTGGCGGTCCTGCACAAATCTATCCCAACTTGCACTCAGAGCCGGCAAGAGCCATGAATACACAGTTGTGAGATAGCGCACTGTTGAGGAGCTCTTTCTGCAGGCCATTCCGTATATCTTTATTACAGATTCATGGTACCTATGGGGCACTATTTCTAGCAAGGGCTGCAGCCATTTCTGAGAAATAAACATTGGGTTTAGGATAGTGCACAAGACTGCGTATGCACATTCGATTTTAGACTTCATGTGGTACACGTAGTAACGCTTGTTACTGTTGAGCACTGCCTCATGTGCTACTCTAACAGAGCTCAATCGTTTCCCTGTTCTTTCGTGCACTGTAACCGGACTACTTGCATGGTAGTCAAATATGCAACTCCATGCCGCTTCTTGATTTGTAATTATGTCTTCATCTCCTCTCTTTTGTTTCTTCTTAAGCCACTCAACATTGGTGCCAAAAAGAGATGCAAAATATGACTTCAGATGCTGAAACACACCTGATCTCTGCAAATTTTGCTTTCTGATTAGCAGATAAACAAATGTTGCAGCTTCGCAATCAGTGGGAGTGAGGTTTCCTAGCAAGTTTTTGACTGAGCACAAGGAGCACACCAAGGCATAGTGTGACAATACCACTTCAAGAGAGGGTTGAACACATTCAAGGGCGATCGTCGGTGCCATCGCTTTTGGAACTAGACGAGCAACAGCAACATTCACTTGACGCTTAGTGTCATTGGGGTTATATATTTTGACACCCAATTTCATCGATTCTAGCTCTTCAATATTTAGACTGTGAGCCGCAGTGTATGCTCTGCGTACAGATTTCTTGAAAGTCTCTGAGCAGCTGTCCATTACTGAAAAAAAATCTATTTGATTCTCTTCCAGGTCTTGTTGCTGATCCAGTTTTTCTGATCCATTTTCTTCCTTTCTTTGTCTTTTACATTTTGTAGATTTCATTTTTTTACGTTTTCTAGCCTTCATTTTTGCAACTTTTTTCTTTTCTTTTTCATCCGTTCGCTCAACATTTGATGGCTGTTCTGTTGCTGCTGTCGATGATGGTGGTGCCGTCGCCACCACCGTGATGTTTTCCACCATGGATTCTCCAGCCAATCCGCCTGGGCGCCACAACACCTCTGGCTGCTGCTCGAATTCCTTCTCATCGAGGGGTCGCTGAATCTTCTTTTGTGACAACTGCTGCGCTTGCAGTCGTGTTGTAAATGGTGGCGGCCATAGTGGTGGCACGTCCTTGAGTGGCACCTGGCTTACTGGTGATTGACGATGACGTATGGTGGACATGTCCTTCTGTGGTGAAAGTGGACGTTCATGATGCTGGTATGCGATCTCTGTTCTCAGCGCCTGGAGATGTGCACGTGACTGAAGTGGTGGCATTGTCATCACTGGATCAAACGATTGTGGTGGTAATGAGGTTGACACCACTGCTTCTTGAGCACCGTCTCGCTGCTGGTGATCCTCATCTTCCTGCATAAATAAAAAAAAAATATTAGCAAAAATAGTTCTTAAGGAAAACAAAAACAACTTACCTTGTTTTTTTCAAGGCTGTAAAGGGTGTCAGACTTCAACACTTCC
Organism: Rhipicephalus appendiculatus; assembly: GCA_030522465.1. Classification (NCBI taxonomy): domain Eukaryota; kingdom Metazoa; phylum Arthropoda; class Arachnida; order Ixodida; family Ixodidae; genus Rhipicephalus; species Rhipicephalus appendiculatus. The sequence continues at coordinate 9,462 of JALIZH010015103.1, forward strand.
GTAGGGTCACAGTCATCACCAAAAGAAAGCCCACAGTACTTGGGATCTGACATTATGCTTAGACACCTTGACACGTTTCTTTTGGTAGAGCCGAATTTGCCGTTATTGTGTCGTCCCTCTTCGTCATTGTTACTTGAAAAGGATGGTTCTTGCTGCTGTGATAGTGCGTCGGGAAGTCCATCTAAAAATATACGACAGATTCATCAGAGCTTGCTCTCACTGAGAGGCAGGAAATGTCATAAAGATTAGACAGAGCCTAAGCGAAAGCCAATGACTACCATTATGGAAACTGCTTACTGACACCAAGAATAATTGTCGACTATACTATACAAGGTTTTCAAAAGCCACATGTCACTGCATCTAATAGGCTAACAGCTGTTAGCACTACTTGACTTCAAGACCATGTGCACAACCTCCAGACAAGTGAACACAACATGCCCAAGACTGAAGAAGGGTAAAGCCAATGTTACTTTCCCTTTGCTGCCTTACAGGGCCCCTCACCAGGCACCATAAAAAATTTTAGTTAGACGCTGGCAGTTGTTGTGCGTCTGATGAAGAGCATTATACCACAAGAATTTTTTCAATCGGTTCATTAGGCGCTGAGAAAACCTGCATTTTGAAGCGGCGCGAAACCATGATGCGAGGAGGTGAGCCCGAAACCCTTGCCGCTCGCCCCGCGTAACCTTCGCAAGCCAAATTTCTTCCCTACCTTCTCCGGCATCCAAGCGAGAGCAACACGTCATGGCACGCAAGGTCAAGTGTGCATGACGTGGCCGAGGAAGCCCAGCCCCTGAGCACGCATGCGACATTGTTTTGTTGACCAGCGTTATTTTGTGGTCTACTGCCTGTTTCTGCGGAATGGGTGCCTCGGTACGCTCTCGTTTGGAAAGGCTGGCACGGATCATGGATCCTTACCGTGACACACCGCGTCGCATTTATGTTTACTTGGACGCGCTAGAATAAATGAGCATAATGAGTGCTCGAACGCGCCAGAACATTACTTTCGTTTCCAGGGCTGGCGTCTGCTCGATGCGCTAACCGTGGGGACACGAACGCGTGCGAAAACGGAGGCACATTAGCCCCGCATATCGCTGCAATTCACTGAACGAAAATGAAAAAGACGCACACATTCCCTTTGTGCATCTCATTATTTCTCTCAAGTTTTATTCATCTATTCAAGCAACAAATTCCACAAACTACACACGTCGTGTCAAATAATTTTTCGCAGTGTCACGTGTTACTGTTGTCGACGTCAGTGCACAGTCTTCTACGTAGAGGACCGTCGTCACAGCACTACCGTCTACGTAGGGCCATTCCACCGTATATGTCATCCCCTCATTCTCTACGCGCGAGCACGCGAAAAGGAAGGGCAAGCAGCGTTCAGCTTGAAATTTGACCCATTTCCGCGGCGAGTAGCGTTGCAACTTTTGGCAGACGTGATCGTGAACACTCAGTGTATGAATTACGCTCGTCAGCTCAAAATTGTCAAACCTGGTGAGGGGCCCTTTAAAAGGCCTCACTGATTAGGTATTACACAAGGGGCAGGTGTACAAAAAGATGAATTGTTGACCCTTCAAGATAAGTAGTGAACTTCAACAGCATCAATGAAGGCATGTGCATTGGTGAAGGCAACAATGATGTAGGAAAGGCTGTTTTAGTCTACAATGGTGCAGAGGGGAAAAGTGTTGTCGAATAGGTGACAGTACGTGTTTGGGGGGCGAGCAACACTCAGGGTATGTCTTGTACAAAGTGATATATGAACTGGTGGCGAGATGTAAGGTGCCTGTTTGACAGAACTATGATACACTTTGTGAAATAGGGACAGGCTAGCAATGCCATGGTCAATGGCCTGTTCCTGACAGATATGCTCATGCTCAATGAATACGATGAATGGATGACCCCAGTGGTGCAATTCTGCACCATCTCTGGTTCACTAATAAGATAAATCTGATGAGGGTTAGAAAAAAAAAACAAGTTACGAGATTGAGGGAACAACATTGTGGGACTTCAAATCATTAGCCAGGTTTCGAAGTTGCAAATCAAGATGTCAGCAGTACAACATCAAGCCACCAGATCTGCCAACAGCTACATGAGTGCAGCAAAGACACTGTATTTCCAAATTGCACAAGAAACTATACAAAAAGGAGGTGCAAACTTATTTTTGCACAGTATGGTGCGCCAACGCTTCAGAGTCAACATCGACAACATACAGTAAAAGATTGTTAATTCTAATTTCACGGGACTGGAAAAAATGTCCGAATGAACGGAATGCCAAATTATCGAAGGTATAAAGAAAACAATAACAAAGTGCCCATTACATCAATGCATTGTCATTTTCATGATGAATACATAAATCCACTGCTTAGCTTGCAAAGGAGCACTGCGAAAGCCGCAATTTTCATCATTCGTGACTTCATTCACAACGTGACCGCGGATCAAGACCCCCCATGTCTTACAGGGACCAACAGCTGGCCAGCACATGTGATTAGATACTAGTAGAAATGAAAAGACCATGAAATATAGTGACAGATTCCAGCATTCATGTCGCATTGTGACTAGGATTTATAGTTTCAAATCGTGCTTAAGAGTAACAAAAACCATTATGTCGCGCAGCCTATTTCCTAATCCATTTTGTGACTACGTACACCAAAATGATCGACTCCATATTTCATAATCCAGCCCTGAAGCTGGATTATGAAATATTGAGTTGATCATTATCCAGCGCCGCTCAATTCTGTGCTGCTTACGATGTAAACAGAGTTGCATGGTGAGAAGTGACGCTTCTCACCATGCAACTCCGCTTCTCGCCAGTTCGATTTGGTCCTCTGGCGGACCAGTTCCACACGACAGAGCGAAAGGATCGGTTCCAGTTGTTCCATTATCAATACTTAGCAACAACGTGTTGCTGCCCGGTCACTTATACAAGTTCATACAGCACGCAGTAGTAGAGGAAACTTCCAACGCCGCAGTAATCTATAATGCAACACTGGAGAACACGGAAGGCCAGGGATCACCCCCACAACACCATCACACAAACACAGCAAACACAGTGGCAAGCATGGGTCGTCTGCTGCGTCTGCTGCGACATTCCACAGTTCGTCGTGTGGAATGGAGTAATAATCTCTGAGAGGGCCACATGGCAACGACTTGTTGGGAGCTATCTGCAGAACCTTCTGGGTACCCTCGTTATCAACGATATTTTCCTGGTTCGAAGCTCCAAGGACGTCGTGAATCTTCTACGCAAAGACCTTCCCCCCGACACGCGAGCCTTTTCTGTGGACATCGAGGAACTTTATTACTCCGTTCCACACGACGAACTCTACAGTACGATGAGAGAGTGCATCGAGCACAATGGTGAACCCACGTTCCAGAATGAAGCCGGTGTGAGTACGGAACATTTGTTAGAAATTTTGGAGTTCTACCTGAACTCCTAGGTTATAACACATGCACATAAGCACTTTATTCAGAAAAGAATATGCATTGGGTCCTTAGTCGCCCCGCTAATAAGTGACATTTACCTTACTTCCGTCGACCGTAAACTTACTTCCTCTTTGTCTAGTATTGGTGTGTGGCGCGTACTTACATATGTTGATGATTATATTGTATTCTTTGAAGCCTCTAGCGATGCTATTTTTCATAGTAAGATTTCTTTGTTCATAGAGCAGTTCTCTATTGTCGCCAATGGTCTCGAATTCACTCATGAAAAGCCTGTCAACAGTAGCCTACAATTCCTGGATTTAAGATAATTATTTGAACGAGGTCACGTCTGTTGGATGTACAGTCCAAGAACAAGCAAGGCTGTGTTGCCACATAACAGCGCGCATTCCAAGCTGACAAAAAGAGGCATTGTGACGCTATGCTGCCGGTCAGCTCTTGAGAAATCATGCCAACACAGCATTCGAGATAGCCTTGCTTATCAGGTTGAACGCATGAGCAAGGCTGGTTATCCTTCTGAGCTTATCTTCAGTTGCTGTGAACGAATTTTGCAGAATGTGAAAGCAGAAGGAAAAGGAAAGCATCCTAGTGCTGTCAAACAGCCAATTCACATAATGCCCTACTTTCACCGTTTATCGCACAATGTAAAGAAAGTTGTGAATCGGTTTGGCGTCAAAACAGTTTTTACCGCCCCATGCAAGTTGGCCAAATTATGCGCAATGATGCACAATGAAAAGCGCTCCCTGTGTAACAAATGCCACGCCAAAGTCTTCACTGAATGTACTGTACCTGTCCACTGTTAGGGTGAACGCGCGAGCGCGTGGCCGCGCTCCGCAGAGCGCCACTGCCGCCAGCGCCGCCGCGCATCGAAGCTAACCTGCGCAGGCGCGGCAGTGCCTGCAGGCGTGGCTTCGCGTCGTCTGCTTCAATGCTCGCGCTCTTGGGCGCGCCGAGCTTGCACTGGCCGTGAAACAAACTTTGCTGACAGTGTCGTGTATTTCCTGCAGCCAATACAACCTTTTGTTTTAGTGTCGCAACATAAAGACGTGCCAGACGCAAAGCTATCTTCTCTTTATTGACTGAAATAAAATTGTCCCTTCGACGTACAGGAATATATGGCGCCTTTAGAGCTCCTTAAGTTTACGAACACTAACGACTTCTCATTTTTCCAGGCTATCCGGCACTGTAGATAAAAATGACTCGATTTTTATGTTTCTCTTGGGGCGAGGAGAGAAAGAGAGTGAATTTGCCCCCCAGAACATTGGTGACGCCGAATTAAATGAAGGAATGGAAACAAGCGGGCGTATTTTCACGTTCTGTTGAATCGGTGTATTAGAAAGCGACGGCTTTCATTACATTCACGCTATCCCAGTGAGCGTAATGGATGCTTGTGGTCGCATTTGTGCTAGGATATCGGCTATGGAAATTCGTAGCATTACACTGTGATCACGCTCACACTTGTTATAATAATTGTTGGGGTTTTACGTCGCAAAACCAAGATGAGGGACGTCGTAGTGGAGGGCCCCGGAAATCTTCACCGTCTGGTGTTCTTTAAAGGGCACCTGAGCCTAAGTACACGGGCCTCCAGCACTTCGCTTTCACCGAAATGCAGCCAACGCGGACTTGCGGCACTCAATCCCGCCACTGCTCGCGCGTGACCACCTCAAGATGAAAAATATTGTGCGCCCTCAATTGTGTTACTTGCGTTCAGAGCGGGCCGTGCCACCGCGACACTATCATCCGAAACCATCAGATAAAAAAAATTTTTTACAGTTGTTTTTTCCCATGCTCCAGCGGTGATAGAAAGACGATTGCAGTTAAAGCCCAGTTCTTTTCGTTGCGAACATTTAGGGGCGTGTGCGTGAATTACGATGTCACGCGTTCCCGAAGAAGAAAGAATGCGCATTGTTGAGCTCAGCCTTAAAGGATATTCACAGAGGGAGATTTCAAGAAACTCGAACAGGCCGTTGAAAACTGTGAATCGGATCATTCAAGCTTACAGGACCGAGCGCAGGATAAAGGATGCTCCCCGGAAGGCCCGTGCGAAGGTGACCACGGAAGATGAGGACACAGCAATAATATCTGCGGCAAATGACTTTCCTGCGTCAACCGTCAGAGAACTGAAGCAAATTGCGAAGGTGTCGGCTGCATCAGATACGACGGTAAAACGTCGCCTACACTCAGCGGGCCTCAAAAGCAGGAGGGCTGTCCAAAAGCCTATAGTGAGCGCGGCGAACAGAGAGAGGCGCCTCGTGTTTGCCCAGGAACACGAGCACTGGAATGAAGAGTGGCAAAATGTTGTCTTCACCGAGGAGTCGACATTTACCACAAGATGGGACCAACGGCAGCGTGTATGGCGCCCGGACAACTGTCGGTGAGAAACAGCTCATGGAGCCGAGAAATTTCCACGTAGTACGTGTAGAACAAAATTTTGTATGGCATTACGAACCCGTGCACTGCTTAAACCTAAGGCGCAATATCCAATCTTTATTTCTTTCAGGAGATATTGATAATAAATCTAGCTGAAAATTGAAATACAATGTTTCCAGAGCCAGGGCAATGATTGTTTTTGAAAGTAAGCGTGGGATATGACATTATGGCCAATACTTTTATGAAATTGCATTTCTAATTTTTACCTACGCCCAGAGAGAGAGAGAGAGATACTCTTCATTGGAAAAACAGAGATTTTTGCTACACCCACAACTCCATTCTGCACTTTGCTCGAACTTCTCTCATCGTAAAAAGGTGCTAAAAGCCCCCCAAATTAAGACGCACAGCATTTTCTTCAACAAAAGTTGAAAGATACTTTTTGGAATTTCAAAAAGTTTACTGAGTGTGTTCATACATATAAGGAAGTCTGAACAGGCACATATTTTTTTATTGTTTTTCTATTTCTTGATGGTGCATGTTATGGGCTACATAAGAAAGCTAAGCCCTCCAAAAAACATTCCTCATTCTTTAGGTATATGCCTGAATTCATCCAGCGGGTAGCAGCCAGTGGCCGTTCGTCTGTGAGTGTGTGGGGCGCAATCACACCGGCCGGCCTGGGACCCTTGGTGAGGATAGAGGATAAGTTCACCGCTGACATGTACTGTTCAGTCCTGGACAATGTCATGTTGCCGTACCTCCTCGACGGACCCTTCCTGGACGGCGACTTCATTTTTCAACACTACAACTCCCCTATTCACAAGTCTAGAGAAGTTGGGGCATTTCTAGAGTCTCGTTATGTGCAAGTGCTTGAGTGGCCTGCGCAATCTCCAGACCTCAATATTATAGAGAACGTGTGGGGCATCATGAAAACGTCAATGGCACGCCGGAGGCTCCACGGACTCTCAGCGGATGCGCTGTGGGCCGCTATAGAAGAAGAATGGGAGCAGCTTAGAGCCAACCGCGGCCTTTGCGCATCCCTGTACAGCTCTCTGCCAGGCAGGATGCGGGCTGTCATTGACGCTGCCGGAGAAGCCACCCGATATTGAAGCGAAAAAGCGCTCAAGATCGTATTTGCCGCGATCCGTCTTTATTTGGTGTCGCAAAAAACCAGACCCGCCATTTTGCTCATCTTAATGCTGCGACATCCACAAGAAGTATCTGTGGTGTGAGATAATCTCATTTTGTTTTAGCCATGAAAATTCTTGGTTGTTCCTTTTTTTCATGAATAAACTGTGGATCTGTTTTTTTTATCTCGCTCCAATGTGTCGTTTTATTTTTCACGCGAGGAAAAGCTAGATATTAGTGTATATAAAACAAGTAAATTAATTCTTTATTTCAGTGAGTTATATGTAAAACAGTTTCATTCAACTTATTGGTCGTTACGTTTCGAAGTAAACAGTCCAACTGTTTTATATATTATCGGACGATACCACTCACGCCGTCGCACGCCTGCGTTCAAGACCGTAAAAGGACGGCCCAGGAACACACCTCAACACGCTCCCTCTAAAAATGCACGAGAAATTCCAACACTCACTACGCTCATTACAGCCGACGCGAAAATGTCTGTGCTAACGTTGCATTGTGAATTATTCTTAAGAAACGAAGAATTTGCTGACACTTCTAACTCGAAAATAACTTTTTATTACCTTCAATTCAAAGCAACGAAACCGTATTTTTCTTAAGTAATTTTTCAAGTAATTCTATTATGAAGTGCACTTCACTGGCGTTCTAAATCTGCCGGTCGCCAAGTTCCGACACTGAAACGAAAGGTTGTATTGGCTGCAGGAAATACACGACACTGTAAGCAAAGTTTGTTTCACGGCAGTGCAAGCTCGGCGCGCCCAGGAGCGCGAGCAATGTAGCAGACGACGCGAAGCCACGCCTGCAGGCACTGCCGCGCCTGCGCAGGTGAGCTTCGATGCGCGGCCGCGCTGGCGGCAGTGGCGCTCTGCGGAGCGCGCCACGCGCTCGCGTTCACCCTAACAGTGGACGGTACTGTACATCAGGTGTGGTATACGAAATACCAGGCCTCGACCTGCGGAAGTGTATACATTGGACAGACGAGGCGCTGTTTCAATGAGAGGGCGCGAGAGCATAGCTTGGTGGTTCGCACAAACACCGGGGGGCACCTAGACTTTCACTGCAGGTGTTGCGGATGCAAGCCAAGTTTAGAAGACACTGTCTTTTTTTTTGTCAAAACCAAGTAACAAGTTGCAAAGGGAAGTTGTTGAGGCCTATTTTATTAACAAGAAATCTGGCAAATGTGTAAGCATGCCTTTTTTGACTTTGCTCCAAAAAGAGCTTCAATTTTTAGACGGCTTTGTCTGAACGACACACAGTGTCCCGGTTTTTACTTGCAATTATTTTGTTTTGTATCCACCTTATGGATTTATCAATTCCTTTGGTTGTATTCTTTACCATATCATGATCATGCTTCAAAGAAAGATAGCCCCAGGGGGGTGTGTTGCTAATCTGTCAAGATGGGGCGTAAAGAGGACAAGATTTGTGCATATATAGGTTCGCTTTGGCGTTCAGTTCAGTTTGCGCCCGTCCTGTGTAGGTCTCTTTTGTTGTCCGTGTTTTTAGCGCAGCCATGAATCAAGTTGCAGATGTAGAGGTGCTCTTCACTGCACCTTTGAAAATGTCTAAACTTTGAAAAATGACAAATCCTTGCCCCCAAAAGGCCCCAGCCTGTACCGTAAACCACGAAAGTAAATACAGTAAAAGCTCGTTAATTCGACTCTCGTTAATTCGGAAAATCGGTTAATTCAGACACATCATCTGGTCCCTGTAAATATACGCGTCACTCTATGAGACTAGGCGCTTGTTATTTCGGACAGATTTGACCACAAATCGGATAATTCGGCGACTTTCGGGCCGCTGGCGCGACTCGAAAACGAAAAAGGAACAATTCGGAACAAAAGCGAAGCTCAAACGCAGCATCGCCATGGACATCAATTATCGACTTGGCTTGACTTGAGACTGGTTGAACGCCTTTTCTTCGCGTGTGGGGTTAGCGGTGCCATTTAATTGCTTTGTGCCCGTTGGTGTGCTGCATCGTTGAACGCCGTTTTATCGAGGAATGATTCAGTACGGCTCCTTTAGCTTGATCGTTGCTGGTGCTTTTGCGCCGAGTTCTCGTGTGACCGCACTCTCCGCCGATGGCAACGCCGGCGAAGCGGTCCAAGTACGAGGCCCAGGACTTCACCACCAAAGTAGAAATTTTGCGTGCCCTGAAAAATGGGCTCTGCCGACGAGAAGTGATGAAGAGGTTCAGTGTTAAAAGAAGTACTCTTGGTACATATATTGTAGCCAGACAGGCCCCCTCGTACTGTGAAGAAAGCCGCAGAGGCCCTCGTCGTCCTTGAAGTATTTTGTTTTGGCACTGCAGACGGCATGCGAGCTACTGAGGACCTTGAATGGCTCAGAAAAATTGTGTCCGCGCGAATTACTGCTCGAAAACAGACAAGCATCCGCGATTACTTTGTAAAGTAAAGGTATGTTGAAAAACCTCTTGCATTTATTGTGTTTATTTCGACCATTCGATAATTCGGACATTCGGTTAATTCGGACATTTTTTCCGGTCCCTAGAAATCCGAATTAACGAGCTTTTACTGTATGTCGAATGCCAGGTTGGTGTGGTCTACGATATTCCCCTGTCACGTGGAAAAAGTACGTCGGCCAAACTGAGCAGTGCTTAAACGACAGGCTCAGACAGCACTGCAACAATGTTAGGAATGGCAGAGAGGCTCACCTGGCAACACACTGCAGAGATTGCAAGTGTCTACCAGATGTTCGCGCATGCTCCGTGATTGCCAAGAGTCGAGACAAGTGGAAAAGATTAATAATTGAGGAAAACAAAAAAGTCACAGTTTCGCCGCAAGGGCGAAGGAATGAATGCGATAGCAAGAAATTGGAACGCGACGCGAAGGATCGACGAGCAACTGAATACTTGCAGCTTCCCGCTGAAGCACAAAGGAGGACCCTCAAAATGGACGTGCAGGTATACACAGGAGAAGCATGAACTAACAACTATAACAGCTGTTACGCCTGGGTGTTTGACGAACGCGCTGCAAGTGTCGACAGCGCCGAACTCGACGCTCTTAGATATTTCTTCTTCCTTGAAAGTGCGGCTCGTGAAATGAAGCCCTTAGTGTCTCCTGCCACGCGGTGGCGTCTGACGCAAGGTGTGGGCGGTGTTTTTTTTTTCTTTTTTATTTAAAGAAAATGTAGGAGCATTGTGTGATAGAAAACATGCTCAAGCTCCTGTGAGATCTGCATACCGCCAGCGGTAAACGGTGTCTATAAATAGCTTGCCGTTATGATGCTGGCACATGCATGACGTGTGGCTAAGTGGTCTAACGCAGCACACTGCGGAGCGAGGGGTCGCTGGTTCGAATACCCGGTCGGGTGCCTTGGAATTTTTTTTCTTCTGATATATTTTTCTTCACGCCTTTTTTTATATATTTACATACATATACACATCCGGGGCATGACAGCGACGACAAGAATCAGCCGAGTGTCCATATAATTGCTATCGCAATAAAAAGATTATTGAAGCCAGTGATCGTTGCATGAGTGTGGCCTCCATATTTTTATCTCAGGAAGAGTTGCAATATCTTAACGCAACTGTGCAGCAATGAAACGTACCAACACTTCATAAATAGCACCCGTTTTTCCTTGGAATAAACATTGTTGGAACTGGCACCCTGTGTGCGTGTATCTCCCTTTTTGTCCGTTGTCTTCTTTGCACCTTTTATTTTGAATCATGCAATAGCAAGCAGACAGGTGACAATTTCCAGGGGACTTTAGACAATCAGCTCTTTATACTTTTTAATAGCCACCTTGTGCTCTTTAAAAGCGATTTTAACCTACCTCGAGTTTATTCATAACCTTGATCGATTTTTTTTTTTGCCGTGAAAGTAGGAAAACTAAACTTGTGAAAGCAAGTAAAAAAAAAATATGTAATTTTGGAAAAAAAAACTTGCATTTTTCGAGTAGCATCTCCCCTTAAAACCAAGCTCACTCAAGCAATTTTCCTGTACTTCCAGACACGTCACCAAAGATAGAAAATAAACTTCATTAGATATAAAGGTGGTGTTCTGCCGAATGCCTGTGTCGAAAGGTGTGCTCACGGCTATTGTTGCACTGGGACTGTTCTGTTACTTCTTTTTCGGGACCCATGTTCTCTGAATGAAGAACTCTGTGTCAACCAACTTGAGTTTTCCCCTCTTCACCACCAAAACCATGTTACAGTATAAAATTTTTCAGGGAACACTGTGAAGCTGAATATGCCAGAAAAAAAATACTTTATGCATTTCTCGATATTTCACATCTTCACTAACTTTTTTTCCGGCCTTGGCACCTGTGGTATCTCCTCGACACATCATGAGTACCATTGTCTGAAAATTACTTTTCAGCTATGCAGCCTAACTACATAAGGTAGCTAATTTAATTAAAGGTACTCTAGGTCTTTGAATGTTGATATTCGCACAGCTTCATAAATTACAGGAATATTAACTCAGAAACAGCCAAGAAGTTTTCAGTAATAGCACTTCAAGTCGTCACACCAAATGAACACTAAGGGAATGCGTAAGCAACTGGGATGGCTTTGACATCATTCCAAGGGAACACATAAGCTACAGCAGACAATGTGGCCAGAGAACCTTGGCTTCAGTGTGCACAGTACAGGAGTGTTGCACTTTTCCCGAATAAAAATGCACCCGTCAAAGACGTACGTGTGTGAACTTGAATGCATAACCCTGTCCTAGCTATGCAGCAGGTACCAAGTTTGGCCACCTGCTACTAGCGTACTAGTTACAGAAAAACAAAAGTATGACAACTGCAGCGCAGACACTTGCTGTGCTGTTCAGTGCCTACCTTCAGTTGAACATGCTCGATCAACGGAATGTGGATCAGTCTGAGCGCTCCTTGACTCTGCTTTGTAGGAGCACCCAACAGACTTGTCAGCCATATACAAGCTGCACTGCACACCAGTCGTTACAGCATTGCTGGGACCTGCAAAAAAGAATATGTACTCGCATAATGATTGACTCCTAAATGTAACTGCGCTCTGGAATATGATTGCAATCCTCTATACTGAGACTCAAACTACGACACTGCCATTAAATATTTTGTTCTCTGTATTATTAATTTACCTGCAAATACTGCTGCAGTGAGTGGCAACAGCAGCCACATATAAGCCACTTTGCAAGGCGGCGACTGCATCCTACGGCATACTTTAAGCAGTCTCGCTATGGAGCGACATGCAAGTTATGTGTCTACTGTTAAGAATATTAGAGACAAAGAGCAACAGAACTGCCATCTATTGGGACTGCCTCGCTTGCATACAATGAGGTATTATGAAGCACATTTCTCGTAGTTTTAACTGGCTGCACTGAATGAAAATGCCTCGTGGGAGCCCTTATCAACATCTCTTTAGGTACTCGTGAAATGAGTTTTACACTAGAGCTGTAAATGGCACACGTGCTTGATTTTGCAGCATCTGTATGTGTCTGACCACGCATGAACAGACAACCTACGTGACCTCCCGTAAGCAAGCGATGTCATGTTAAATGACGATGTCATCATGACCTCTTAGACCACCAAAATTTATGACGTAATCATGATGTCACACGATGACATCACTAGGTAATAACTAACACATGTTGACGTCAATTGGCATGGTTCATCGGTCAGAGGTGAGTCAATACTGAAGACAGTGCAACACCACGTGAAGTGCAGAAAGCTGGAGTGGAGCAGCACACATTTCACGCATGTTAGTTGTGTCTAGGCACTGCATAGGCACAGTCATGCATGGTAACCATGCATGGCATGATGACAACATTGATTGTTCTGATGGCGTTAACGACGCGTGAGAGCACTTGTTCCTTTGTGGCAGACTGTGCGGCTCAGCTTCTACGTGCGATGATTAGGTCGGTTTCGTAATCAAGAGGCACGACAAGCACTTGGGCGTGTGCGAGCAGTTGCTTGCACCACATCGCACCAGACGCGCTCGCCATGGACATTTAGCCTTAGGTTTAAAGGGGTCATGAACCACCCCTCACGCTGGGCGTGAAAAACTTTGGAATGAGTCGGACGCCTCCCCGAAATACATAGCCAAAAGAATCTTTCGAAAAGCTAAAGTAGGACCAGAGATACAGCGATCGCAATATTTGCCTGACGCCTTTGCCCTCAACTCGCTTCATTCCACAGAAGAAGGCAGCGGCGTTTGTGCCGCCCCGCCCAGTGCATTACATCACCTCGCTTCAATGTTGTGTGGTTTCCTTTCTGTGTAACATGGCGGTGCTGCAGGCAACTCATAGTTCCAGTCAGCTGCTTCTCGCTGCGCTGTAGCTGTTGTAGCTGTGCGGTCTGGCGCGGTGTCTCCACTCGAAAGAACTGGATGGCACTTCAAGCACTCGCCAATGAAGCAACCGCAAGCTGCCGTTTCGTCCCGGAAGCGAGCGCGCGACCGTATGTTTGCTGTTGGCGGGCCAGCGTTTCTTTTCTTCAGTTTGAAACAATGCCTGCCTGTAGCACTGTAAACTGCTCAAGCTGACTAGGAAGGTCATCAAGGAAGACGTTTCACGAGAAGGTACCCCGAAATCGTATCAAGTTTTGCTCGTTTTACTAGGAAATAAGCAGTCGGGTATGATTGGGAATCGCCTGCATTTTTGTTAGCTCCCCGACAAAACGAACTCGAAGGGCAGGCTGAGCGTACCCCTTCACTGTCACCATATGTTGGCAATATAGGTGGCTAGATTGCACGCTTTTTGTGTCTGATTCTGCGGCGGCGGATCCCCTGTGCGAGGTGCCACTGGTGTAGCATCAACAGCATCGGCGTCGCATAAATCGGCAGATACGCTCACGTTTCCTAGCAAATGCAGGTGCCACAATGCATGCACTCATTACGCGCTACTCTATTGGAAAACACAGTGGTGCTGTCCTAGTACCATGCAAAATTATTTGACCAGTGTGGCGCATGGTACTGGGACGCTGGCATGCACAACGCACGCTTGACACTGGCACGCGGCCCACCCATTTTGGGCCGAAATCAAGCTTTTAAATTGCTTTTGAAAATTTTGGCCAGGGCCAGATCGTAATTCTGACTAAAACATAATCACTGCAACAAAAATGAACAATGAGTAAAAAAGAAAAATTAAGAGTCAACGAGGCTCGAACCCAGCCCATCAACGCACACTGCAATGTGAAGCTGACACGTTACTTGCTACGCTACACTTCAAAGACGGAGAGTGGTATTTTTTACTTTATGCCTGATTCCGGTGGCCTGTCTTTCCATCACCTTGTTTAGAAATGCCGACTTCTGTCTCTCGCGACAACCTAACAAAAGATAGTTAATTTGTTTGTCATATTGCCACGCGCGTTTCTTTTACCGTATTCAGTTTCCGCCCACAAAGACTATCAGCAGCACACGGCGCAGACCGCGCCTTAGTGTTCCAGAAGCTTCTCGGTTGTAGCAGATCGTTTTGTTAAGATTGCACACAAGATGCTACCACTCAAGATTATTCCAGAGCTTGCGCGATGACCAGTGATGAGGCTAGAATATTCGACGCGTGATGTATAAAAGCCAGCACGCTCCAACGATGATCAGTTGATCGACGGCCGATGCTCTGTTCCGATGCTATCAGTGCCAGTATGTATTGCTGTATTCTTACTTTCCATTTACCGGCCACAAGTTCGGCCGAATAAACAGTTTCATCTTGGATACGTCACCTGCTGCCTTCGTCGACGTCACAACCACGTGACATCTGGTGGAGGTGCTGGTTCCTTCATGTTCTGGACGCCCACGAGAAGCCGGGAACCAAGTCCGCAGCGCGAAGAAGACACCGAAGCCCCCGTGCAGCAGCGGATTAGCCGTAGACAGAAAGGACTTGAGGCAGAGTACAGGCCGCTTCCCGAAAAAACCAGGCACCCACAAATCCTGACATCGACTACAGAGACGATGACCAACACCACGCAGCCCACGCCAATCCTTCTCCGGCAGCCCAAGGAGCCACCGACTTTCCGGGGATCATCACTTGAAGACCCAGAAAGCTGGCTGGAGACCTACGAACGAGTCGCTGCCTTCAACAGCTGGGACACCGAAGAAAATCTCCGCCACGTCTACTTCTACCTAGAAGATGCGGCGAGGACGTGGTTCGAGAACAGAGAATCAGCGCTACAAACCTGGGATATCTTTCGGACGACGTTCCTACGCACCTTCACGAGCGTCGTCCGCAAGGAACGTGCTGCAACTATCCTGGAGACACGTGTGCAGCTTCCTAACGAAAACATTGCGATATACACGGAGGAGATGACCCGCTTGTTTCGCCACGCCGACACCAACATGACCGAAGAGAAGAAAGTGAGCTTCCTTATGAGGGGTGCCAAGCCAGAACTCTTCGCCGGATTGATCAGGAACCCGCCGAAGACGGTCGCCGAATTAGCATCCGAAGCCTCGACCATCGAGAAAACGCTCGAGATGCGGACACGGCAATACAACCGCAGCTTCTCGGCTACAAGCTACGCAGGCGTCCAAGCACTAGAAACCGCTGACCTGCGTGAGACGATCCGAGCGATCATGCAAGAGGAGCTGCGAAAATTTCCACCTTCAGCGCAGCCCCAAGTGGATCCCATTGCTGACGTAGTACGACAAGAGATCCAGCAATCGCTGGGCGTTCCTCAGCTTCGAGAGCCGCAGCTGCCAGCCATGAGCTATGCTGCTGCAGCCCGCCGTCACGCTCCTCCTCCAAGCCCATGCCAAAGCCCATCACCACAGTATCGTTGATTGACACCGCCGCCACCGCCATCGACACCATACCGGCCACCTGCCGGCCAGCGCAACTCCGAGGAAGACCAACGTTTGGCGCGCCCTTCCGTCCACTCTGCTACCATTGCGGAGAAGCTGGTCACACTTACCAGTACCGCCAGATGGGACTTCGTGGTTTCGCTATCGACGCGCCGCGTCCACAGGGGGGTGAACGACCTCGCAACATCGCAGACTACTTCGCAGGAGCGCAGTGGCCGCCCCAACGACAGTCCCGATCGCCATCACCTGGACGATACATGTCACCACAGCGCCGCCAGTACACCGGCCCTACTCAGGGCCGTTCCGCGAGTCCATATCCGGAAGACTAAGGGCAGAAACCGATGGAGGTGCGGTTGCTGTACGACGAACTACCGAAGATCCTCCGCTGCCGACGACAACGCCTCGACAGAGTCTTAAGAGCACGCCGCAAGCCGATCGGAGCCCAGACGACGCAAGTTCGCGACTGGAGGAAGACCTGACGACACCATGTCAAAGCAGTGGAACAAGCTGATGAAGCCGTGATCCGACGCCGCGACCAAACTGTAACGCAAGACGACGAACTAGCGACCTGGACATTCTTATCGACAGCCACAACGTCACCGCTCTCGTCGATACTGGGGCCGACTATTCCATCGTCAGTGGGCCGTTCGCCGCGAAGTTGAGGAAAGTTAAGACTGCGTGGGAAGGCGCCGAAATTGGGACGGCTGGAGGCCATTTAATAACACCTGCTGGGGTCTGTACAGCCAGAGTCACTATCAATAATCGGACTTACCCTGCAAGCTTTGTAATCCTGCAACAGTGCTCCAGGGATGTGATACTTGGGATGGACTTTCTAAGTCAACATGGCGCCGTGATCGACTTGAGGTCTGAATCAATAACCCTAACCTCAGAAAACGCACTGCCGCCCCACATGACGCCGGCGACCCATGCTTTAAATCTGATAGAAGAGCAGGTCACCGTTCCGCCTTTCTCCAGCGTCATCATTTCCGTTGGCACCGAAGAACCCACCGACTTCGAAGGTGTCATCGAGGGTGATCAGCACCTGCTCGTGAACCGCCAGATTTGCGTCGCAAGAGGCATCGCCGAGTTGCGTGATGGCAAAGCAAAGGTACTGCTGACAAACTTCAGCCACGAATATAGGCACCTTAACATTGGTACCACGGTCGCCTACATCGAGAAGTTCGTGGACACCAGCAATGCTTTCGCCCTCTCCGATGCTACCGAACATGCTTCAACGAATAGGCATCCCCACACAGATTTCAACGTCAACCCGAGCCTCCCGAAACACAAGCAAGACGAGCTCAAAAGTCTGCTCTTGCAATTCAAGGACTGCTTCTCGTCGTCGTCAAGAATTCGACAGACCCCAATCGCGAAACACCGCATCATAACAGAGGAAAATGCGAGGCCACTCCGCCAGAGCCCGTACCGAGTTTCAACGCAAGAACGCGAGGCCGTAAAGCAAAAAGTCGACGAAATGCTATGCGACATCATCCAGCCTTCCATGAGTCCTTGGGCGTCACCCGTGGTGTTAGTGAAGCAGAAGGACGGAACCCTGCGTTTTTGCGTCGATTATCGCCGCCTCAACAAGATCACGAAGAAGGACGTGTATCCTCTCCCACGTATAGACGACGCCCTGGATCGACTCCACAGCGCGAAGTACTTTTCGCTGATGGACCTCAAGACCGGCTATTGGCAAATCCAGGTCGACGAGAGAGACCGAGAGAAGACTGCCTTTATCACACCAGACGGCCTCTTCGAATTCAACGTCATGCCCTTCGGTCTTTGCTCGACACCTGCGACGTTCCAACGTGTTATGGACACTGTACTGGCCGGCTTGAAGTGGCAGACCTGCCTTGTGTACTTGGACGACGTCGTTGTGTTTTCATCAAACTTCGACGAACATCTCCGGCGCCTTCAAGCTGTACTTCAAGCAATCAAGGCCTCCGGACTCACCCTGAAGCCAGAAAAGTGCTGCTTCGCATACGAGGAACTTCTGTTCTTGGGTCACGTCGTCAGGAAGTCTGGAGTTCGCCCCAACCCATGGAAAACAGCTGCCATCGCTGCCTTCCAACCGCCCACCGACAAGAAAGCCGTACGCCGATTTCTCGGCTTGTGTGCCTATTATAGACGCCTCGTCAAGGAATTTTCACTCATCGCCGAGCCACTAACTCAGCTCACGAAAAACGACGTTGAATTCAAGTGGGGAGCGGCGCGAGTCGAAGCATTTCAAGAATTGAAACGACGCCTGCAGACGCCTCCAATACTTGCGCATTTCGACGAACACGCCGACACGGAAATCCACACCAACGCAAGCAGCGTAGGACTCAGCGCCGTTCTTGTCCAGAGAACTGCCGACGTGGAGAGGGTTATCAGTTATGCTAGCCGGTCGCTATCCAAGGCAGAAGCCAACTATTCCACAACAGAAAAGTAGTGCCTTGCCATCATCTGGGCAACGTCAAAGTTATGCCCCTACCTCTACGGCAGGCCCTTCAAAGTTGTGAGCGACCACCACGCCTTGTGTTGGCTAGCTAACCTGGAGGACCCTTCAGGTCGTCTCGCAAGATGGAGTCTGAGACTTCAAGAATTCGACGTTACCGTCGTTTACAAGTCCGGACGAAAACACTCTGACGCCGACTGCTTGTCTCGCGCTCCCGTCGACCCGCCGCCGCAGGATCACCAGGAGGATGACTTCTTCTCGGGAACCATAAGTGCCAATGACTTCGCCGAACGACAGCGAGCAGACCCGGAACTCAGAGGCCTTGTGAAGTACCTCGAAGACAAGACCGCCATTGTTCCAAGCGAGGACACACGTCGTTTTTCTTGCGAAACGGCGTTCTCATAAAGAAGAATTTCTCGCCACTTCGAGCAAACTACCTCCTCGTAGTGGCTTCAGCATTTTGACCAGAAATCCTGCAGGCTCTACACGACAACCCGACGGCTGGACACTTCGGACTTTCCTGCGCGCTCACCAGAGTACAGGAAAAGTACTACTGGCCGCGCCTTGCCGCCCATGTCGCTTGCTACGTAAGGACGTGCAAAGACTCAGCGACGGAAGACACCGCCAACAAGACGAGCAGGCTTCCTTCAGCCGATCGAGCCTCCTCGTCGACCGTTCCAGCAGATCGGGATGGACCTCCTGGGGCCGTGCCCAACGTCGACTTGCGGAAATAAATGGATTGTCGTAGCCACTGACTACCTCACCCACTACACCGAAACAAAAGCCCTGCCCAAAGGCAGTGCTGCCGAGGTAGCCAAGTTCTTCATTGAGAACATCATCCTTCAACACGGCGCCTCAGAGGTTCTCATCACCGACAGAGGTACGGCGTTTACGGGTGACCTAACTCAGGCGATCTTGGGATACAGCCACACAAGCCACTGCCGGACCACCGCGTACCACCCACAGACCAACGGCCTGACCGAGCGTCTAAATAAGACCATCGCCGACATGATGGCCATGTACGTCGACGTCGAACACAAGACGTGGGGACGCCATCCTTCCGCACATGACCTTCGCATACAACACGGCCATGCAAGAAACGACGCAGATGACGCCATACAAGTTGGTCTACGGACGGAGCCCGGCAACGACACTCGACGCCATGTTACCAAACGTGATGGATGAGGAAAACATCGACGTGACCGCCTACTTACAGCGCGCCGAAGAAGCACGACAGCTCGCCCGCCTGCGGATCAAGAATCACAGCAGACGACTGTGCCAGTGTGTATTGCTGTATTCTTACTTTCCGTTTACCGGCCACAAGTTCGGCCAAATAAACAGTTTCATCTTGGATACGTCACCTGCTGCCTTCGTCGACGTCACAACCACGTGCCAATATGTTGCCCAGGATAGGGCAACACATAACATCAGGTGAAACATACCGTATTTACACGAACGTAAGTCGACTCCAATGTAGGTCGACCCCCCCCAAAAATCTCTCGGCAAAAAAAAAAAAATGCTCTAGTTTTGGTTTCGATTTTAAGTCGACCCCCCCAACATTGGATTGTCAAATTTGAAAAAATGGGTCGACCTACATTCGTGTAAATACGGTAACACATAACACATCGGGTGAAAAAGAGTTTGACAACTCTGTGCTCCGACAAGACACGTGCCAGATTCCTGTTATGGTGGTCCAGAAAAATGTCACTTAGTATCGGTGCCAAACAGGAGCCGATACAGTTGCCCCGTTTCTGAAGGAAAGCTTTCCCATTCCATGTGGCAAATGTCGAGCGGAGATAACAGCGAAGCAATTCTAAAAAGCACTGAACTGATAACCCGGCTGAGTTCTGAAAAGCAACCGCGCCATAGTCGTCGATGCACTCTTCTACGCATGCGATTAGTTCGTTTTGAGGCAAGGAATAATACAAGTCCTTTATGTAAAAGGAGCAAGCTAACAAGCCTTTGTCTGTGTTATTCTTCAGGAAATCTACGATTTCCACGGAATTCTTAACTAAAAAAGGGTCGTCAATTTTAAGAATCCTGAGTCTTTCTTGCAAGAACCCAGCTAACTTCTTCTGCCATGACCCTATTTCTGATACTATTACCCTTAAAGGGCACTCAGGTTTGTGCGTCTTCGCACTAAACATGATTTGAAGGCTATCTGCCCAGGCATCGTCAATATCACGGAACAACCTACTAAGGCCCACCTTTTTGCAAAGACGTTTAGATTCTAGTTTTGCCTTCCTAAGTGATACATCGTGACATTCATTAAAAACATTGCCACTTGCAGAGCAGGCTTTCTCGTTAAAGTCACCTTCCTTGAGGACCACAAAGCCACCTTCCTTAGCTGCTGGCAGAACACGCAGACGCTTCTGCTTTAAGGACGACGCTACACGGTTTACAGGCACACGCGAAGCATTGGAATTTTTACACGCGATCACATCCGCTCACTCGAAGCTCGTTAAAAAAAGCATTGTCAATCTGTGTTTTGGAAACGCGTTTAAGAAATCCTGCCACCATAAGATCCATAAAATATTATGAATGAGTCACAAAGGTTATCGGCAGCAGGCTATCCAGAGTCGGTACAGGTGTCTGTTGTCGAGGGTCTGCTCAAAAGATGCCGCTTAGACAGAAGTCCTCAGGACCCGGCCATCCAGCAGGCGAGAAGTAGGAGCAGAGTGGCAGTAGTGCCTTATCTGCACACCACCTCTCATAATCTCAAGAAAATGGCTAGTCGTGTGGACGTTTAAGTAGTGTTCACAGCACCGGAAAAACTTGGCAGGTTATGTAGCTTAATGGACCCGCACCGCAAGCCTGCTGTCGGATGCACCAAGAACCATCGCGACCCTCTTGTGGAATGTGTACAAGAGGTGGTTTACGAGCTCCTGCTGACCTGTGGAAATAAGTATATAGGTCAGACGGGAAGATGCATTAACGATCGTCTTCGCGAACACAAGTTAAACGTTAGAAACAAAAATAATTACGGTCATTTGTCTGTGCATTGTTTGGAGTGCGGATGCGCACCAATGTATGGGTCTTGCACGATACTGGCGAAGCACAGAGATAAAAACGTGAGAGAGATTATTGAAGCCCAAGCTATCTCTCGCAATAGTGACACGTGTGTAAGTGCACCATCAATTGAGCTCTTAGATCGGGAGAGGGCCTTTCTGGTTGGCTGCTGAGTGGAGTGGTGGTGCTGATGTGCATGGTTAAATAGGTGGTGTTTCCTGGAAATAAACTTGTTGAAGTTAGTGCATGGTGTTGTCGTCTCCCTACGTCCTTGTTTGCTAGTGCAAAAAAATGTTTTCAAATACCATTTACCAACATGCCCAAAAAATGGCAATGTCAAGCTCAGATTTCAAAGCGAGCAAGCACTGGATATACCGTTACATGTGCCGAGCCGGATTTTCCCTGCACCGGCGAACCTCGATTTCTCAGAAGCTCCTTGAAGCCTTTGAAGAGCTTCTTGTTTCATTTCAACGCCATGTTATTTCGTTGCGCTGCTTGCAAAATTTCCAGCTGGGGCAAATTGGCAATGCTGAATAAACGCCAGTTCACCTGGACATGGCATCACCTCTTACCGTTCACGAGAAGGGCTCGTGACAAGTTAGTGTTCGCACCACCGGCAACGAGAAGAGGCGAGTCACAGTGATGTTATCGTGCAAGGCGAACGGCCACAAGCTCCCACCCTATGTCATCTTCAAGCGCAAGACAATGCCGAAAGGTGAGGAGCTGCCAAAGAATGTCATCGTGAGATGTCAAGATAAAGCCTGGATGAACGAGGACCTTGTCCTCGACTGGAAAAGTTCATGTGGTGCAGACGGCCCAGCGCCCTACTTTCTTATCCAGCCATCCTGGTGCTGGGCGCATTTCGCTGCCATTTGGCCGATTCAGTAAAGAGGCTGTTGCGTGACTGCAGCACGGAACTTGTCATGATCCCGGGTGGGATGATGTTGCAACTGCAACCTCTCGATGTTTACTTGAATAAACCATTCAAGGATGCGGTTAAGCGTGGCTACGCGGAGTGGGCGCGCTCAGGTGGGCCTGCAGTGACGCCGACCGGACGGCTGAAGCGGGCATCGCCACCCACCAGGGCTGGGCAAAGATACTTTGAAAGTGTATCGCGATACGATACAAGATACTCGGGCAAGAAGTATTGGAGATACAGGTACACAATACTTCCAGAATGAATGTATCCGATACGATACTTCCAAATTGTATCTTAAGATACTTTGATACATTTGTAAATTTGCTATTATAGATCTATATAATGACGCTGCAAATACCTATGTACAGAAGTGTTAGCTTGAAAATGCCTTAACTGCAACCAACTATGTTTGAATCCCGAAAGTTATGTTTTTCTTGCTTAATATATATTAGTTCCGACACAAGTTATTGGCACTTGCTTACTTGACACTTTTATATTTGAAGGGTGTCGCTGCTCTACTTGTTGACCAACTTGCGTGTTGCCGTCTAATTGCAAGAACTTCAATAAGAAGCCTCCGCAAGATGGCAGAAATACCGGTGCAGAGTCTCACCTCAATCATAAGCTTATTACCATTTTCGTAGTACCGCATCACTCTACAGGTGTATAGCAGCGACAATGCTGGTAGCGATATTTTTTGTGAAGCATCATGTGAAGACGA
This sequence comes from Rhipicephalus appendiculatus, assembly GCA_030522465.1. Taxonomy (NCBI): domain Eukaryota; kingdom Metazoa; phylum Arthropoda; class Arachnida; order Ixodida; family Ixodidae; genus Rhipicephalus; species Rhipicephalus appendiculatus. Next base: position 32,221 of record JALIZH010015103.1, read on the forward strand.
TAACTACCGAGTCAGCGCTCACAGTTCACTGAGGACATAAAACTGCAGTGATTTTTCATGTTCTACATTGCGTAAAGTGTTCGTTAGCAGCATATTCACTAACGTGCGATATTTTACCATTTCCTCTCCGAGAGAACTTATGCCGCCCAGAATTTTCTGAGATGTATTGTACGTGGCAAAAAGCGTCGCAGGATATGCACTGCTATTCACACTCTTGCAACTTCTAGCCTGCTTATGTGCTTTTTTTGTAACACACACACGCACAAAAAGGACCTTACAGGGACATAAAAAAAGGAAAGTGAATATACGCAAACTAAATAGCAAGGCAATTCCGCAATAAAAAATGTCTGTGAATTAGTATACAGGGTGTTTCACGTAAGTAGAAGCAAATATTAAAAAAAGTCACAGTTTCGCCACAAGGCGAAGCAATGAATGCGATAGCAACAAACTGGAATGTCAAGCGATGAATGGCAAGCAGTTGGAAACGTATAGCGCGCTGCTCACGCACACATGACGCACGAAAACAACACGCACAGGACGAGAGAGAACTAACAACGTTCACAGCTCGACACTTAACGCTCTGCTCAAACTAAGCGACGCACGAAACGAATTCACAGGTACAGGCGAGGGCGAACTAACAAGTGTCACAGTTGTTACTTCGCTGTGTTTGAAAAGCGTGTTCTTTTCGCAAACGGGGGGGACTCCTGCGAGCGAAGTGACCTTCGTGCGCTCGGCAACAATGGAATCGTTCCGACGAAAGCCCAAATCTCCCCCACCGTGAGCCCAAATCTCCCCCCCCCCCCCCCCCCCCACGAACCAAAGGGCGCGAGCGGATGAGCGCGGGCGTCGCCACGAGTGGGGCCGGTGGGGCGCGGAGCTATGGCCTCGTCGAGCGCGCCCTTTGCGCCATCTCGCCGGTAATGCTGAAAACACGCTGAAAACTCGCTGTATATAAATAGCTCGCCGTTTGAACATCGAAGGACGTGCGCTTTCGTGGCTCAACGGATAGCGCCGCGCGCTGCAGAGCGAGAGGTCCCTGGTTCGATGGCGCGCGTCGGAAACATTTTTCTGGATTTTTCTTTGTGGCTTTTATAAATATATAGATACATATACATATACGGGGCATGACGGCGGCGGCGACAGCGACGCCGACGGCGAAAACCAGCCGAGAGTGTATATATAATTGCTATCGCAATAAAAAAAAAAGAAAGAAAAAAAACGAGCGTTTAACCATGATTGAATGAAACCAATGGAATGTGGTTTACCGTCATGTGGCGCTCGTTCTGGTATTTTTATATTGCGCTTACTTGATTGATTAACTATGGTTAATTATGCAACATTTTTAATATTCACCTTAGGGTAGAGTGCACTTCGTCACATTGTAGAACGCATTTAAAAATGACCGAAGCAATTGTTGTTTGTTGGCGTACATTCGCCATGGTAAATATTTTCTGGCTTTTAAAGAAAGCACGCGAAACATCAAATAAAGCCACCTGACTGCGCTCATGTGCTATCGTACTGCGGCACTCTTAAATGTGCTTAGTGCGAAACAACCGGCGCGCGGACCATCAGCTTGTCACTTCTCAGGGACGATGGTGTTTCTTTGCTGTGTGTGGCGGTCAGAAATGTTGACGCCCTGTGGAGACGATGCCTAAAGGCCTGACCACACGTACCCGTTGCAGCGCGTCAGCGCATGGCTTTTTGACGCGGCATCGCGCCCTCTCCCTATGGAGAGAGAAATCACACGGCTGCGCGAAGCTGCGTGCCCTCTCTCTCCATTGGGAGAGGGTGCGATGCCGCGTCAAAGCCAACGCGCTGACGCGCTGCAATGGGTATGTGTGGTCAGGCCTTAAGCCACGGGCCGCTCATTTTGCCGCGGTCCGCTTGCCTATTGTGTGGTCAGGCCTTAAGCCACAGGCCGCTCATTTTGCCGCAGTCCACTTGCCTATTGTGTCGCTCGAAGCACGTCTGTGAGCGCTGCAGCACAATAGCGTACGAGCGCAGTAATGTGTGCATATTTCTCCGGCTTTCTTTAAAGGGCAGAAGAATCACTACTATAGCATATACCTTTCCACAAAAAATCAGATCTGTCATTTTAAAATGCCCTCTAAAACGTAAAGAAACGCACTTGGCCCCAAAATAAAGAACAGAAATGTTATATTATTCATCTTAGGTAAGAGTTGAAGTTCAGCGCTTGTGTCGTTCTTTTGTGTTTCGTGTATGTGTCAACCCGGTGTGCACTGCCGTTTTATCGTAAATTAGTTAAGAAATTAAGCGCAATAAAAAAAATACCCCAATGAGGGCCATATTTATTTATTCAAAATTCCTTACAGGCCCATTAAAGGGCAACAAGAGTTGCGAAGTGGGCTTGTTGGTAAGTCATGAGGAATTGGTTGCAGCGCGAACTTGAAACGAGGACACAAGAAGAAGGACGAACACACGCAGCGCTACTAGCAACAACAATGTATATTTTTCGAGACCCACACCGCCCTAAGTATACCCCTACCTCAACAGCAAACAAAGGTCACGTGGTGATAACAACCGACATGTGCGAGGGAATCACCCATCTAACAACAACATAACAGGTGATAACCGGAGAGTAGCAGGATGTCAGCATTTTCGCAGGAACCTTAACTCTTTTGACGATAATGATATAGATGGCTTGCTTACGCATTTATCACCAAGAGCGTCGATGTGCTCAGCTTCTACGATGGTTCCTATCTTGTTGTTCGAATTGTTTCTTCTTAAGGCGTTAAACCCACAGAACTGATGCAATAAATAAAAAAGAGCACCCCACTGCGCGCCAGTCGCGTCTCGCAGGACTAATTATAAAGTTTGAGCAACCAACCACAACGTTTTATCGCAACGTCTAGCGGCCACGATCTACCAGTTACAAAAACGAAAACGAAAGTACCACTTCGTTATCATCATCATCAGTTCTCATGTGATGTGAGACTTCTCAGCAATCCAACAGTAGTCGCAGCCTCCATCTTCCCGTCGCCATTTACATTTTGTGCTCGTGTGTTTCGGCGGTTACGGTGTAGTTACGGTGATTGTGAGGCACGATCGTTGGTTCACTGGTTGGTTGCGTGTTCCTGCCGAGCCTTATATTGCCGCAGAGGCAACGCCATCGATGTGTTTCAAGGTGCTTACAACGCCGCGTGAAAAGCTACTCGGAAGCCGACAACAGCAACCCAGCGATACTGCCTACCGAAGCGGCAGAACTTCTGACAGCGCACGGGATGATGTGGCTTCGAGTAAAGCGCAATAAATATTTGTTTTCTGAGCCTTATCAATGCGTTATTTACGAAGTTCTATACTAGTGCTCACAGATATTCGGTGCCGTGCGCGACTACGCATTTCGCGATGAATAAACTCCGCGTGCGTCATGGTGTTTTATCATGTTGACCGGGTTATAAATAGGTGCGTCTTATACATCATTTTTTCCTGCGAAAGTCGTAAAAAGTGGGGGGCTGCGTCTTATACAAGGGTGCGACTTATACACCGGAAAATACGGTACCCTATATACATTGCAACAAAAAAATGCACACAAGAAGCAAAGAAAATCAAAGAACAGAAAAAAAAAAGAAACAGAACAAATGTTATAAACAGCAAGGTGCAACAAAGTTATACAGTACTAAAATGCAACGAAATCAGTTTATCACGAAAAGTTTCCCGATTAGAGATTGAAACAATGTGATCGGGAAGACCGTTCCAATGGGCTATGGCTCGAGGTAATGGTGATGAGTTAAATGCCAGCATGTGACCACGAATGCGCATGAAACTACGTGCGTTTTGAATGCGCCGAGATGTGCGCAGAGGAGGATGAAGCGGCAAACAGTGAAGTTTATTATTGTAAATGTATTTATGAAACAAACATAAAAGGGCAATGACGCGGCGTTGCTGTAGTGACATAAATGAGAGGTCTTGTTTTATTAGAGTGATACTTGAATGATAGTCGTAGTTACCAGAGATGGAATCTAGCTGCCCTATTCTGGATGGCTTCCAACATACGGACAAGGTAATCTTGATGTGGTGACCATGTGGATGATGCATACTCTAGTTGCGGGCGAACGTAAGTAAGATATGATAGTGCACGTACGTTAGAAGGAGCGTTGCACAAGTTTCTACGCAGATAGCCGAGAGATTGGGAGGCTTTTGATGAGATAGCTGCAATGTGCGTAGTCCAGGATAAATCCGATGAAAGGTGAACGCCGAGATATTTGTACGATGGGGTGGCTGAAACAACGGTGTTATTAATTGTATAGAGAAAAGATGAGGTAGTACGCTTTCGAGTGAACGATATTAACTTGCATTTAGAGGCGTTAAGGGACATTTGCCAAGTTTCGCACCACCTGAAGGTTAGATTAAGGTCATTTTGGAGAGCAGAATGATCGTCAACACATTGAATATTGCGGTAGATGACGCAATCGTCCGCGAACAACCTAACTGCCGTTATGGCGGTAAACCCCATCGTTCGTTTTATTCAGCTGAGGTTAACCTCTGCTTTGCAAATATTTGCTTCCAGTTACGTGATAACCTTTATAAACACGATACAAGCGGCACCTCTAAAAGCTATGAAAATAGAGCATGATGTATCGTCAACTTAGGTGTTAAGGTCAGACAAAAAACTGAGTGCCCACGGAAAATAAAAGGCTTGTGAGGACGCTGATGAGAAAACTGTAGTACTTGGTATTATGTTTCTAAAATCCCCTTTCTAACGACTTTTAAGATTTGTTGTTATCATTTTCATCATTATAATGTAAACTCACTTTTGCTGTTTTATTAAATTGTAAGCAGAATTTTTGTTCCTGTAAGCACTAGGCACACTCAGATTATTTTACCTTTGCCCTAACATCGCCTGAACAGTAAACTCACATGGAATGTAGATATGTAAATAGTAGCAATGACGCAGACAATTAAAAATAAGAATAAATAAGAGAAGGAATAGAGGAGGAGGTTACAAAAGACTTATTGCAGTTAACAAAAGGGAAAAAAAAACTACACAGTGGCCTAGGTAATGTGTGGAATGAAAACAGAGGACAGCAAAGAGAGCACTTGTGCTAACAATCAAGCTATCATCAAAGAACTTCTTCCATAATTTAGCACGAAGAACAAAGATACAGTACGCCAAAATATCATCTGTTATGTAAATGCTTGTTCTATTGCATATAGCATCGGCACCGGTAGTGGGACAGGTTGTTATCATCTAATTTGCATATAAGCCACATACTGTGCAAGTCAAGCTTACATCGACGAGATCTGTGAAATCTCTGAGTGAAAGCAGGGAGACGCAAAGCAACCCCATTCTTGCATTTTTGAGAATTTGTAACAAAGCACCACGCAAGGCAAAGTTCAGTAAGGACACTGTAGCCGCAACCGAATTTGAGCGAAAGACGCCGCATGCATTGGAGTATGCAGCACAGTACCTTGGCTACAAACAAGGTTCATGGCAGTGGCACAGCTAAAACGAAAGGAAACATTGAGAAACAATAGGTCGACTGCATGTAGACTTTCACGCGCTTGTTTTTGTCGAGATGGCTCGAGCGGCATCAAGTGACTCTGCTCCACCAATAAAGACGCGTATAGACCTTATTTCCTATGCTTACTGGAACCCTCTGGCGGAAAGACAAAGGAATATCACTGTCTTCAGCTTTATTGAGGTGGCTTAGTGGCAGCAGTATCAGCTTGAGAAGCAGAGTTCAGCCGACGTTTGTTGTTTCGCAGGGTGGCATTTCTATAGCAGTATCTTGTATCTTAAGATACACGATACATTATTGAATGTATCGGGAATACAGATACAGATACTCGTTTTGCAAGACGTATCGCGATACAGATACAAGATACCCAAAGAGTATCTACGATAGTATCTAAGATACTTGTATCTTCGATACTGCCCAGTCCTGCCACCCATGCTATGCAAACGGATCGTAGACGCCTGGGCAAGCATCCCAGCCCAAAGAGTATCTAAGATAGTATCTAAGATACTTGTATCTTCGATACTGCCCAGCCCTGCCACCCACGCTATGCAAACGGATCGTAGACGCCTGGGCAAGCATCCCAGAGGACCTTGTGTGTCGTTCTTTCAAGAAGCGCTGCATCTCTAATGCGCTCGATGGCACTGAAGACGAGTACCTGTGGGACGATTTGTCAGACAAGGAAATGTCCGAAGGAAGCGCAGTTGAAGATGACAGCGATTGAAGTGGCAGGTCTGTGTTCAATAAATGTTTTCTCCGAGCTTTCCTATCTCGTATTATACGTGGGTAAAAATTTTTTTTTTCATTTCGCATTTGTAAAATTTCACCTCGTATTATATTTGGGTTCGTATTATATGCGGGTATTTACAGTAAATCAACATCTTGAAGAAAGTGCCAAGTTCATGCATTACATCGAAGCAAACTGCCAACTTCAACTCCCAGCTTTCGTCTCACCAATAGTTGCATGCGCAAAACACTGATGTTTGGCCAGACTAGCTTTGTTTGAGATCTACTTACAGTAAGACATGCAGACCTATAAGTCAGCCTTAGATATTGCACCTTTGAATGCTTCCTAGAACAGTGAACTAACCTTTTTGATTTGCATGGGATGCGGATTCAGTACCGCAGGTGCCACTTGATGTACTTTGCACGCTGGCCTCTTGACATGTGGTCACAACTCCAATGCAGCACAATGTGGAAAACAAGTTTGTGTCATTCCTTGTAACTGGCCCTACTTGAACAACATTTGTGGAGTTTTGTTCTATCACAGAAGCTGCAGGCAGCACGGTCACAGTTGAATCTCTTGAATCTGGGCAGAAATGAAAATAATAGTAATACAGTCGACCCACTTACAACAATACTCAAGTGCCACAAAAATTTCCTTGTTATAACCAACAATTTCTATAAACAGGTTGCACGAAAAAAAAAAAGAAAAATAGGCAGACAGCAGGCTGTAGTGAGGAAACTATCATATTGAATGAAATATGCCGACAGACATCTGTGATAACGATGATAAAGCTGCCGATTTTTAGGATATGCTTGCAAATTTGGACACTTTCACGGGATCGCCACAAGCCCCAGAGAGCCAATGCCCTTTGGATGCTGTAACTCTTCGAAGTCTCAACTTTCACTCAAATTTCATGTCCGAAAGTGCATTAACAGACACCACCGCCATTCCTGCACTGTTGTGGATTTTAAAAGTCAGCTTTGCTGCAATGCCACACTGCTATGCAGTGCAGCAACCGTGAATCTGAAGGGGCGTAGGGGGACGTTTGGGTTGTGGGCGGGGGTTCAGCACCTTCGAATTTCTCGTTTTCTTAATTATTTTCAAGGATTTTGCGTTCATTACCTTTCAGCATGGACACCCTTCAGCCATAATCATTATTATAACCAATAACTCGGCATGTGGGCATTGCTGTAAGCAGGTTATTTTACCAAAGAAAACATGTATGTTTTCTTTTGTATACAAAAGACTTTTGTATACAAAACTTGATGGTGCAGCAGCTTCTCATTGTTATAACCAAGATATTGTTAAAACCGGCATCATCATAAGTGGGTTCAACTGTATTTGATTCAATTTCATCCTGTCTGATAGCAAAAGCTACATGAGCAAAAATGTGCTCCTGACCTACTTGCAGTACAGGAAAAGCTGTGCGGTATTGTCTAAAACAGCACAGAATAGAATCTTACGAAACCAAAATTGTCTAAACAGAATTGCCACTCAAAGAGGACAGCCACTTCCGAGTTGGTTGGTTTTGTATTTAGATAATGTAAAGAAATGTTCAGCAATCGGAACCTCTGCATCACAGTGAAAGCAAACCTGAAAATGGTACTAAGTATATTGGAAATAGTATGTACCCCTCGTCAACTTTTCATCAGACCCACTGTCATGAACATCAGTCTTTTTTTTGCTGGTTATGGCTAGGCCCTGTCTCTGTCTCTCTTTGTTTTAGCCTGAACAAAGTCAGCCACATCAACACAGGGAATGCAGTTTTTGTCCTGTTCGTCCAGTTCCTGTTATCATCCCTGGCGCAAGTTGGTAAATTTACAAAGATTCCTTCATGGGCTGGTGAACACTGCCCATGAAGTTACATGGCCTAGCCTCCACTGTTTCAACGGTGGCACAGAAGTGGGTGCAATGCGGGCTTACTTAAAGGGACCCTGAAGTGGTTTTGACGATTTTGTAAAAACACATTGGGCCAGTAGACCAAGTCCTAAGGGTCATTTAGAGACTGATTTAAGCTCTCTGTGTACACTGTGTAATTTATTACAACGCTTTAAAGCTGCAAATCACTGCAGATCACTGCGGCTCAACCAAACACATTTTCAACCACCCATTCACAGTATAACATCCACTGGAAGCGCGACGTCACCCAGGCTGCTGATCTGATTGGGTGTGGAATGCGCGTAAGTAAGATCGGCTGGCAGTGTCGCGGCACCTATCGGAGCACATATCAACCACTCCGCGATCTTCGTCTCTGTTGCCAGACGGTTTGCGTGCTGCCGGGCGTACTGGGCTGTGGTCTCCAAGATTGTGCGCAACCTGTCGGCGTGCAATCTCGGAGGTCATGACTGGGCGAAGCTCAAATAGTCGAGTGCGCTCATGAGAGCTCTGCGGTCATCACTGATGCCAGCGTGTCTCATGAGTTGAGAAGGCAAGGCAGGGGTGAGAAGGAGGGTATGATATAATTGTCCGTAGCGACCTTGGTACATGGCGTGTCGCTAAATTTGTGGTGCCAATGGTTCGATGATGCTCTAGCCTAAATGCTGACAAAACTTCAAAAAACCATTTCAGGGTCCCTTAAAGAACGAAAGATGGACATCACTGTTGACTTTGAAGGCGGCTATTATGTGTAGTGGGAGCTCAAGATGGAACACTGGGTTCCGTGTACTTCCTTCTTTTGTCTTCATCTGACTGAGCTACGTTCACAAACACAGCTAAAGTGTAACCAGGGCTCAGCACAGGCCCCGCTGGAATGTTTGGAAATCTTCACAATTGTTTTAGACTATTCGGATAAGATTGCGCACAGGACACGAGTAGCCGAGTTTGTTCCGGACCTAAAGCAAGCACTAGCGATAACACCACAGCGTTCGACCATGCTTGTATGAAAACTGGCGTGTTGCACTGACAATCACATTACAGATTACCAACAACTGCGCCACTGCCATCATTGCATTGTGAGCATTACTTCTTCTTCGGGGCACAAGTTCTCCCATTAAAGAAGTCCATCAACTTGTGTTTTCCATTCTTCACCACGCATTTAAGGGCACCGGCTAGGCCCTATGTCCCATGCATTTTTCGGTCATTTTGAGGTACCATTTTCTCAGTAACTAAAACGAATATTCACTAGGGGTGCGCGAATATTTGAAATTTTGAATATTTTTTTAATAGTATTTGCTATTCAATTTGATTCGCATTGTAATTTTACTATTCGAAATATTCGAACTTCCCAAAGACAAATACAATCAACATGTGATTGAAAGTGACCCCTTCAAATTTTCAATATTCTTGACCTCATCACACTCTCGTATCGCAGCAAAGCTGCCTTTCAGGCTTCGCTACGGTAACAAATGTATTGACCCAAGAAACCGCTGGTTCTAACATGGAGATGATAGATGTGGCAGAGGTGGGGGGCTCAATCAATGCTGTTTTGGACCTGAAATTTGGGCAGGAAGTCAGAAAAATCGGACGCCCAAGTTCTCTAAAATCCAAAATTTTAGATGTTCTTATAAGATTGACATCTACGAGGCAGATCTGGAGCTCCAGACTTAAAGGGAGCGCACCCTTGTCCGCCACATTAATTGGGCTTCCACAGAAGCTGAAAGTGGAGGAGAGGCTGAGGAAATAGCATCCTTTGCCTTTGACGGGTAAAGTGTTGTCGGCAACACTTTGGTTGCACCAAACCACATACATAAGTACGATTCGGCCTCTGCATTGCCTCATTCTTGATAAGGCAATTATGAAACACCACCCCACAAACGCTTCATTAACCTATCAAAAAGAAACACTTTCATGTTGCTATTACATAAAAATATGCTTAGGAATCTTCTCCAACTTTTTTTTTCTGCAATTTCGCTTCAAAGTATTCTAGAAATATTCTAGAAATATTCTAAAAATATTCGATTCAATTCGCACTCACACTTCAGTATTCGAATTCGCTTCGCACCCAAAACTTTGCTATTTGCACAGCTCTAATATTCACATAATCCATACATAATTTTCTTCCAAATTTTTTGCTCTTTTAACTGAAGGAGATTTATTGATATCTGACTAATATTAGAACTTTTGCAAATTTTTTACCACTAGGACCTAAATCTTGAGTTAATTAGCATCTGTGAAAATTTGTAACACAAAAACTGTAAAGTGCATAATTTCAATTCTACTTCAGTAGCTTTATGCATTTATGCAGAATACAAGAAAAAAATATTCAACTGGTTATCTTGGAATTCATAGGAAATAATACTACCCAAGTAATAAATAACATGGTTTTGAGATAATCGAGTTTAAAGTTAGAAAATGGCTGAAAAGCGAACACACTTTGTCACAAACACTGTTCAACTATTTTATTTTGTATCTACAAACTTGGTAATCATTGCCAAAGTCAAATTTTCAGTTTAGAGCCTCTCGTCTTGCTTGCCTTACTTCTCTTGTGAGCTGTCATGCTGCTCTATCCGCAATGTATCGTCGAGTGTAGTCAACGTTTTCCAGCTAATTGACTGTAGCTTTGCCAGGCTTCAATCCTAACTATTTCAGAATTTTGGCTCGTGTGATACTACCATCATTAAATGCAAGAACAATATCCAATGTTGCAATCCTCAAGACTCTGAACCTAAACAAAGACAACAAAGACTCTGCAACGCAATTCCCATTAACTCAACGCTTGCACTGGGCAGTTTGCATGCGCTATTCGGTCTAACTGCATCCCAAATAATATTCATTTCCATTAGAGCATACCCTTTGGCACGCTGCACGTGATTCACCTCAAAGGATGCTGAAAAGGCTGAGAGGTTCAACGATGAAGAGCTTGCTGTTTCAGCTTTCAGCGCCTCAGTAAGTCACTGGCATTTATTCACATTTACAAGAGAACTGTATGGGTTGCTGCGAAATTTACACTTGCTGAAGACCTTATTTACACTCAGCATTTAAACTAATCGACAAGCATGACAAACACATGGTGTAGTGAAGCTAGGAGCTGAAAGTGTTCGAACCGATGCACTGTGAAGACAAAGTGTGAATATAAAGGCACACAGTGTCTTCGGACTGCCTCAGAGGTTACCTGACAATTGCCTATACACAGCTGACTCTAGACAAGCATTTTGGCTTTCATACAAGAAGTTGTTTTTTTAGAAAAATAGACCGTAAGCACAGAGCGCATACGAGGGGTTTGCCCTAGGGTGCTCACTACTTGCTTTCGGAAAAACTGGTTTTGAGCCACGAAAAAATGCTGTTTAAGAAGAGCACGAATGTGGAAAATATTACCGAATAAATCTTCCCTGTAACAATATGCACAAAGGGACACCCTTCCCAAATTGCAAAGCAAAAAAAAAAAAGTGATCTCGCTTCAAATTTTGCCCTACCCTATGCCATTAATGCATTTCATATTTCACACATTCAGTGCGACTTTTTTTTGCCTTGGCAATCATGATGTCTCTTTGACACATTGTGATTGCCATTGACTGCTAATTACATTTGCCTGCTATGCAGCCGGACAAAATAAATTAACTCATTTACCTAAAAGTGCTGCGTGTCATTATATGTAAATGCTTATACAGCTTGCTGCATGATGAGAGCATTTACAGTAGAACTTCGGTGATACAATCATGGCTCGTACAAATTTTGGGGTGACATGAATTTTTCTGCAGACCCGGCCTAGGCCCATTAGCCTGCAATGTAATGTGTAATGGAGTACGGTTGTTGCAAACCGAGTTTGACCCCATGACATCTGATACAAATGTACGGCATTACTGCACGGGTGCAAACGGATGCTGCCCGCACCGTCGTGCAAGATACGGCGATAATGCGCAGATGTCGGAACCCGAAATAGCGCTGAATTGCTGTTTCGTAAGAATAGGCCAGCAGCGGCGCGTCATAGGCTCCGAGATTGTGCGCACAATCTTGGAGGCCTTAATGCACCTTCCTCTGCCTTCGCGTTTACGTTACAAATGGCATTGGTGTTGTTATGAGTGTTTGATTTTTGTCCCGTGCACATGACCGCCGCAAGTGAGGTGGGCTGATAACACTGTGTATGTTTTTATGCAAAAAGTACTTTGCAATCTTTTTTGTTCACGTGTCGTTTTTCTTTATATTCTGTCCCGTTTCGGAGATAAACTTCAGTTGTAAGTTCAGCGCTCGTCTGTAGTTCTTCCTTGTCCTTTGTCCCTTTTTTGCACTTGTCACATAATGGACCACCAACTTGCCCAAAAATGTGCCCTCTTAAATTGGTGTCGTGCTTTTTTTTTTTCCCTCTCCAACACATTGACACGTGGGCTGCTTTGCTCGAGGCAGTGTGGTATTACCGTAGTTGAACTGTGTTTACATGTGCATGCCAGGTCGATTCAAACTATGTCCTCAGAATGAGACATTCTATGAAAGGTAGATGGGTACTGAATGAGAAAGTGGACTGTCTTGGCAAAGAAGCTAGGCTTCGCAACGTCAACATGCAAGATTGTTGGGGACACGCACACATGCCGACTCTCCGATTTGCACGGGAAACTCCAGCATTTTGAGCAAACCTCCAGATTGTGTGGGCACGGCCATAAATATCCCGAAAAACATCCCGAACCTCACCGCAATAAGAAAATAATAACAACAAGGGCAGTGCTTTGACCATTCTTTGGCTTTTAGCATGCGCAAAGCACTCAAGTCACTTTCGCTGCAGTACTCGGGCGTCATGCGGAAAGGAGTACAGTCAAATCCCGCTACAACGGAATTGACTGTACATGCGAAAAAAGTTCGCTGTCGCAGAATTTCGCTGTAGCAAAATTTTATCTATAGACCACAAAATTCAGTATGATGTGATCGTTATAACTCTTCTTTTGGTCCCAGCAAGCGCATGCATCGAACTCTCACTAACTCAGACGTACCTGGCCGCACACTGACTGAACGTATTTTCTTACGTATAATATGCACAAAATATACAGAAAACTCGGAACTGAACTCGGGGTGCAGGTTATACAAGAATTTCGGTGCGCAAGTTGGCTTCACGGCCCGCCTTCATGGTAATGCAAGGAAGGTGGCCTTGCGATAATATGCGGGTACTTTTTTTCTTTCTCACGCAGTGTGCAGTCGGGGGGTGCTGGTTATATGCAGGGGCGGGTTATACACAAAAAAATACAATATTCAGACTACCCTAAGGGCGTGCCAAGCGCACAGCGCCATGAACGAGCGTACCAAAGCTTCGCTAGAGGCCAACTGAAAACTGAGTGCTGAAGCTCCGCACTACCATAGCCATAAGCAAACGACAGGAAAGCCGTAACACTTCGTGTCATTTTACGGCATTATTGCCTTTAATCTTCGGCTGTGTTAGCTGTGTACCTTTGGAGTGTATTCGTTATCGATGACAGCGACAATAGCGACCGTGGTTTCCTGTGCAGCGGTTGCGGCAAACTGTAGTTCCATTTTCAATCTGTGAGCGCTGACCATGCAGATGCCTTCAGAACTGCGTTGTTGCTATCTGTGATCGCATCGACGCGGTTTTGTCCGAAGCATTGCAGCAAGCAGCACTGGTTTGAGTGGGTGCGCGTAGGATGCACGCATATTTTCATGGTTACCCATGATCGCGTCAACACGACCGCATTTGTATTCGCAGCAGTTGCGGCAGAATGTAGTTAAGCTTGGACTAGGTGCGTGCCGGCCGTGCATGTGCAGTCATAACGCTGTGGTTACCATTCACGATCGCAAGGCTAATGACAACGAGCGGTAGTTTTGTTTTGAGCGCGACATCAAAATCATGGCGGGAGTTCTACCGCGGCTCCAACCTGCATGAAACAAACTGGCAGCATCATGGTGGATGGGCATCTCAATGGCAAAAAAAATTGACAGATCCCAATTACCATGGGAATCGATGTTATGCGAAGCATGCGGAGGCAAGGTGACTGGGTTGTAATTTTTTTATTCATCGAGACATTACGAAATGATGATTAGGATATGTACAAATGTTGTACGTACAGACATATGTTGAACCGTCGCACATGTTTCATATAACCAGTTGTTTACAGTTGCGTAACGATGCCAACAGAAATATGGGTATTACCAACACCAGAACTGGTCAGCTGATATGCAGCACTTGTGCTTGCGAGGATGGTAGCCATGGATAGTGCCTCGTGGACCACCTACAGTGGATGGCGTTTAAGTATAAAATTGACAACCCGATGTAACGCCTGCCTCGTAGGAGTACATATGTAATGCTTATAAAGTTAGAGATCCAGCACTACAACCACAATTGACGTTTCACCAACGTTGCGCTTGTACAGGGTCCTTTTACAAAGCAGTTCCGAGACCTGGCGTGGCTCTGTGGTAGAATACTTGATTGCCACGCAGATTGCTTGGGTTCAATTCCTGCTGGGACCCTAATAGTTATTATTTGCATTCGTTGGGTCAATGCTGCCGACATCAGTTTTTCTTAACGCTCTCGCATTTAAATTACTTATGTCTATCCTCGCCGTTCCTGGGTAGATATAAATTTTCAAACACCTGTGGCCGCATACCCGCATACTGCGGCCCATGGTATATGTGCCACACGTGTCTGCAGGAAAGGGTTTGACGACGTACGCGACAGGATTGTCACATTATTGATGTCATGATCAGTGAGTCATATTCATCAAACCTTCTTACCCTGCAAGAACGTGAGCCTGGGCATGTTGGTATTCCATCTTAACACCTATAGCGCACAGAAGGGACAGAAACACAGATACACGACGTGGACGCAGCGCTAACTTCCAACAAATGATTTATTTACGAAGCAGTCACGTGAAAATATAGAAAAAAGCAAGCAACGCACGCAGGCGCATAAGTACGAGATTATTAATATTATAAACATCATGACACATGTAAAAGACGTGCAGCCAACGATAACATGTCAGTACAAAGGAATCTGTACAAGACCACCAGATCATGTCGACGCAACCATCCTCCTCAGGTCACCCCTCCTATCACTTTTAAAAAATCAAATTCCTTTCTTGTCAGCTCAATTGACGGCGCACTCACGCACATGTCCCCCCAAACTAGTGGGATGGTAATGTCTTCCTCCAAAGACAAGGTATCTGCATTGGGTCCTCCATAGCACCATTGTTGAGCGACCTTTTCTTGGCTCGTGCAGACAGGCGACTAGAGGCCGTATTACAAAACACAAATGTAAACAGAGTGTTTCGTTACATGGACGATTATCTTGTGGTATTGGATTCAAATTCAGCGAATTTTGATTCTGCAGCTTCTCTTGTACTAGGTCACTTTAATGAAGTTTTGGAGCCGCTCGCAGTTACGCATGAAATGCCACAAGACGGCACTTTGCGCTTCCTTGACGTTAGGATGTTCTTCGGGAACGACCAAGTGTGCTGGGCGTATGAGCCAAAGGCCAATAAGCCATTACTTCCGTTCTCTTCTGGTCACTCTAAACTGGTTAAGCGGGCCATCGCAAAATTAACCCTAACAAATGTGCTTCGCCGCTCGTGCCCCCCACAAGTGTTGGTCTAGCTTTTGGCTCAGGCAGGCCGCCTCAAGAAGGCAGGTTTTCCGCAGCATATCGTCACAGGCGTAGCTGAAGGTCTACTCAGGACCGTAAAACGTGCTCGCCAGGAGGATCAGTCCGCTCCACCAGAAAGGGAGCGTTTGAAGCAGAAATGCGCGGTCATTCCCTACATACACGACGTCTCGCACAGGCTGAAGAAGATTGGCAACAGCGCAAATGTCAAGGTTGTCTTCTCGGCACCTAACAAGCTGTCCAAGCTGTGCAAGGCTAGCTATTGCGGTTCCGAGAAGCCCACTTGCCAGAAAAAGCACAAAGAATGCTTTATTCAGTGCGAGAATAACGTCGTGTATGAGCTTCCGTTGTCGTGTGGAAAAAAATACATCGGACAAACGGGAAGGTGCGCGAATGACAGGCTGCGTGAGCACGCAAATAACGTGCGCACTGAAAGTGCGGGCCATCTCGCTATACATTGCCGAAACTGTGGGTGCGTCCCTATGTATTCACAGTGCAGTGTCATAGGGCGGAGCACAGTGCAGACAACATGGGAAAATCATCGAGGCAGCGAAGATCGCTAGTTTGGGGGGACATGTGCGTGAGTGCGCCGTCAATTGAGCTGACAAGAAAGGAATTTGATTTTTTAAAAGTGATAGGAGGGGTGACCTGAGGAGGATGGTTGCGTCGACATGATCTGGTGGTCTTGTACAGATTCCTTTGTACTGACATGTTATCGTTGGCTGCACGTCCTTTACATGTGTCATGATATTTATAATATTAATAATCTCGTACTTATGCGCCTGCGTGCGTTGCTTGCTTTTTTCTATAATTTTCACGTGACTGCTTCGTAAATAAATCATTTGTTGGAAGTTAGCGCTCCGTCCACGTCGTATATCTGTGTTTCTGTCCCTTCTGTGCGCTATAGGTGTTAACTTCTTACCCTCCCATACTAATTTTGGTTCATCCCAAGTTAAGGAGGTGATCACGAGCGCCCAGACGTAGGCGGCTAGATAGATAGATAGATAGATAGATAGATAGATAGATAGATAGATAGATAGATAGAAACGCAAAAGTGCTTACAGCACGCATGTGTGCAATGAAGACAAGTGTGTTGCGATACGGCAGCACCGCTCTAGAAGTCACGAGACGAGAAATGGCTGAGTTCGTAGCGGCATTTTGCAGCAATCCTAGGCAAGTTCCTTTTTCTGATGTGACAGTACTCGCGAAAACTTTCTTGAAGCAGAAGTATCCCGGAAAAGTATTCGTTGTGACGAGACATTTCTCACATTGTTTTCTATGGGCGGCTGACGGGGAATCGAAATGACTCGTTGTGGCGGGAATTCCATTGTAGAGGACTTCGTTATACAGTGAACTCGCGGTGATAGTATCACAGCGCATACGAATTTCGGGGTGATGTGAATTTTTCTTCGATCCCGGCCAGGGCCCATTGGCCTGCGATGTAACGGAGTACGGTTGTTGCGAACCAATTTTCACCCCATGACGTTTGATACGAATGTACGCTACTGCCCAGGTACGAAGAGGTGCTGTCCGCGCTGTCGCGGAAGACGTGCCAAGCATGTGTGAGCGCAGGAACACAAACTCGGGCATGCGCGCCATACTGCCAAATCATCGGAATCCCGGTGTAAGAAAAATACTTTTCTTACTGTCAGAATAAACCTTCAGAGATACGTCACGGCCTCCAAAATTGTGTGCGCGAATCTTTGAGGCTCTAATGTGCCTCGGTGTGCCTGCATGTTTAGATTACAGAGGGCATTGGCGCCATGCTTTTTTTTTTTTTTTACTAACGCGTCGACACGGGCTGCTGTCATTACACAGTCTACGCTCATTATAACGGAACCTGCGTACAACAGACTTTCGGTTACAACGGACCATTATTCAGCCTAAGTTTGGTCTGTGTACTAAACTAATGGAGCGAAGTTTGCTTTTAACGGACCGCGATACAACGAACTATCGGCTACAGTGGACGAAATCAGCGGCATTTTTTGTCGAAAGTGGACACATAAAGCATACTTTTGCCGCATTGACACGGGCTGACAACCGACTTGACCACACCGCTCCCCATGCACTAAAGCCTCGGTAATTTTAAATTGCGGCTGGCAATATTGGTGGCTTCCAACCAAGACAAGCCTCCAGCCAAGCCAGGAACACACAGTTTGAGAGCACGTTGGTCACGCGAATGGTTCAAGTGTTGCAGCTGACTGAAATGTGGTGCCAAGTGATTGCATCATCGCTCAAGGGTGCCCGCCAATCTCATATCACAAATTTCTTTTCGAGCTAACTGTAAATAAAAAGATTTTGTTTGTAGTTTGCGTTAGACAGTCGTCACTCATTGCAGTAGCGTTGTTAGGCTTCGCGACCAAAGTTTTGAAAGTAAGACGTTCTCGTGCACCAAGCAGGTGAGTTCCACTGATAAATTAGCATATTAATGTGAGAGGTGTCTTGGTGCTGTTCAGTTCAGAACTCTCAGACCAACTTTGGACTGTCCAGCGAGCCGTGGAGGCTGCGCGGGAGCAACAGCTCCCAGCGGTCAATAGGCGGCCCCATTTAAATATGCCTTCCCGTCCGCACAAATAAGAACGAATTTATTCCAAGCCAATCAACAGAAGTAGCTTAAAAAGCCTGCTGGAAACGCATTTTTTATTGGGCTAAGCTTTGCTGCTGTGCAGGGGCCACATAGCGTCCCTGCACCTACCATAAAGGCAATCGCTCATTAATTAGAACTTGCGTTGCAATTTTGTTAATAGCCGCTGCTGGTGAATGAAGTCTTTCGTAACCATGCTGTCCAATACGTTCAGCATGTATCAGCAGAACTAGCGTGCCCCATACTACTGAGAGCGAAATCGAAACGACTGTCACACGGTGACGCACCCCCCCACTCCACACTGTGGAGTTTGGATAATATGGACTTCAGATAAAACGGACTCATTTTGCCGGAATATCATGGTCTGTTGTAACAAGAGTAGACTGTACAATGTTTACACGTGCCTGCCACGTGCATCCTATGAAAGGTGGACGAGGACCGAAAGAAGGCGAGGATGGTCTTGGCAAAGGAGTCGGGCCTCACAGCGTCAACACGCGCAACTGTTGAGGTCGCACTTGTGCGGGCATGGCTGTGAATCTCCTGAAAAGCATCCCCAACACCTCAGCGATAACAAAATCGTAAAGTGGCGAGTTGGGCTTGTTGGTACATATTTACATAACACTACAGCGCAAAAATACACGACGCATGAAAGGAACGGCGTGTCGTCGTCGTTTGTGTTCCTTTCGTCCGTCGTGTATTTTTTCGCTGTAGTGTTCCGTAAAATCGTAACATGGGACCGTGGTTCTGAAGTTTGTGGCCTCAATCGCATCAAGGCGCTTCTGCCATTGCTTTCGCTGCAATACTCGTGTATCATGCGAAAAAGCATACGAAAATTTTGTAGGGGTTACTGCTGTTGCGGGTCACAACGCACTTGGTTTATTATTTAAACACACACGTACGGGCCGTACATTTTTGAGTGCTAGTACGATTGCTGACATCTAAAAACTTGACTGACAATCATTCAGAGTTCTTCCTGACGTTGCTGCGGCCTCAAAAATACAATAAATGAAAATGTACGCCAGCTTTCTTTTGTCACATGCTAATTTCCCATGATTTCTGGTGATACAAATTTTGGATGATACAAATATTTTTGGTGGTCCCGTGAGATTCGTATCACCGAGTTTTGCTGTAGTGGGATTCGACTGTACAGCGCAGACCATTTATAACGTAACCGTTTACAGTGCAGGTCCGGCTATAATGCGGTTTTTTCTGACTCCCATTTACCCTCCCATAGGACTCCATGTATACACATACCGCTTATTGTGCAGTCCCCCAAGATGAAAGACCGGTTATAATGCGGTTGCCGGCCACTCCTCCGAGAAGCGAGGGGACGAGCGCGATTATCAGCGCAGGTGCGCCGGCCGGGGAGAGAGCGACGACAGCGTTACGGAGGAGGGGACGCGGAAAGAATGACCGAGGCGCGAGGGGGGAGAAAGAAGGGGGTGGGGGATTACGGTCAGGTGGGTGTGCAGCTGCCCTACACGGGTGCAGGGTGTGAGGAGGGGGGACTGGTTGGGTACGCGACCGGGAAGCCTTCGCCGCTTTTGCTTCGGCCGCCTGTCATGCGCGCCCCGCCACGAACGGGCGCCCGCGTCCACCGCTGTTTGCGTCGTCGTAGAGCGCAGATTTCGCGCGTGCGAATTCGAATACCGCGCTAGTGACAATGCTTTGAGACGTGATCGAGCTTTCGCCTTCGACGACCGACAGGCGGACTTACAAGCTTGGAAGATTTTTTTTCAGGATAGTTGCGGCGGCTGTTCTCCCGACCGCGAACCGAAACTTCGTTGATCAGGACGTCTTGAGGGGCTAGTTGGTTCGTTCTATGCAGGAAAAATAATTGCGCACTCACGAGCTAAACCGAGGGCAGTACACGCGTGCTTCCCTCGGTTTAGCTCGTGAGTGCGATCTCTTCTACGCCCGATCTCCGCGTTTCTTGGGCAAGCGTCTCGCGACAGCATGCCACATCGCAACGCACGCGCTAGGCCTAACGAACGCTAGCTGCCTCGTCGGTGGTGGCCGCGGATTATCAAAGTTGCGGTTTGGTGCCGAGTCAACGGAACGTTTCGCACTTGTTGCATTTAGAAGGGGTGCCTCACATCTTCGACGAAAATGAGGGCCTGTGTGTGTAACACTGCGTGTGGCGGTTCGTGGTCGCCACTGTTTTCGACATCGCGCACGCGCCCGGAAAATCGAAAGCGTGCGGAAACTTCAATTGCCGTTTGACGTATAGTTTCTGTGCATTGTGGTATCGCGGCGAACTCCGCATAACTGAGGAGATCCGAAAAGTTAGTTGGCGTCTTTCCGTTACCGCTTCTTCTTCTTTTTTTTTTTCTTTTTTTTTTCTTTTTTTCTTTTTTTTTTTTTTTTCCGCGCGCGTTTGTTATGTCGGCACCGCAGGTCCGCGGACGCTAACCGTTCAACATTTTCAAACTTAAGCGGATGCAAACTTACGTCCCAGTCGCATGCACCGATAGTCAGAATCGCGCGGCTGTCTCTTGGTCCTGTTTTGCACACGCGCAGCCTTTCAAAAATGTTGTTTTGGTTATAGTGCGGTACCGCTTATAGTGCGGATATTCGCGACTCCGGCGACTTACGTTATAAGCGGTCTATGCTGTACTAAGAACTGGAAGGGGCTACTAGCTGTCACGGGTCACAACACATCTGGTTCATTAATTACACATGCACACATGCACTGTATCTTTACGAGTACAAGTATGATCGTTGACTTCTAAAAACTTTGCTGGCAATCATTCAGCGCTGTTCGTGATGCTGCGGCACTGAGAAACAATAAATGAAAAGGTACGCCAGCTAGCTTTTCTTGCATATTTATTTTTTATGTTTTCCTGGTGATATGAATTTCGGATGATATGAATATTTTTTGTGACCCCACGAGATTCGTATAACCAAAGTTTTCCTATTCTTAGGAACAGCCAGGGAGTTGTTGGTAATAGCAGCTCAAGTCATTGCACCAAACACTAAGGGAATGCACAATGAACCCGGGAGAACTCCTATGTCTTTTTACATCATTTTAACAGATGGGCTACCAAAGACACTGTAACCAGAGGACAGCTTCAGTGTGCACAGTACAGGAGTGTTGCATTTTCTCTCAATCAAAATTACACCTGCCAAAGATGCACACATGAACTTGACTACATAACCATGTCCTAGCCATTCAGCAGGCTGTACCATGTTTGGCCACTTGCTACTTGTGTACAAGTAACAGAAGAAGCAAAATTGAGACAACTTCAATGCAGACCCTTGCTGTGCTGTTCAGTGCTTACCTTCAGTAGAACATGCTCGATCGATGGCCTGTGGATCGGTCTGAGCACTCCTCGACTTTGCTTTGCAGGAGCACCCAACAGACTTGTCAGTTGTAGATAAGCTGCACTGCACACCAGTCATGACAGTATTGCTGGGGCCTGCACAAAGAATAAGTACTGTATTTACTTGCATAATGGTTGGGTCCTGAATGTTACAGCACTATAGAATACAGCAGTGGTCTAGCCAATGTAAAATTTGGAGCAGGAAGAAAGTTATTTATATATGAGCTGATTTGGAGCA
>JALIZH010015105.1:0-17282 GCA_030522465.1 Rhipicephalus appendiculatus
GCCAGGACCGTCATTGCTGAATTTAGAAATGTATTTGAAATGTCGTTATGCCTTGAATAAATTCATTATTATTGAAGATTGCGTTCACGAAAGCACTATGCCTCTTTGGTGGGCATAACATAAAGCTGTTTACACTGCAACAATACGGCGCACGAGGGACATATTCGCCGTCTTCGTTGTCGCCGCTGAACGCGTGTGTGTGTGTGTGTGTTTGTGTGTCTGCGTGTGCGTGTGCGTGTGTGTATGTGTATGTGTCTGTGTCTGTGTGTGTTTGTGTGCGTGTGTCACAGAATGCAGCCATATGCGAAAGTTTCAGTGACACAAGCTACTTTCAACTTTATCGATTACGTTGTAGTAATACACAATTTAAACTTCTCGAGTAACATCACACACAAAAAAAAATCACGCCATATCCACAAAGTGAATGATGTTGGAGGAGCTTGCTCGGAGATGATCGGGTAACCCGCGAATCCTCCGTACACATCTCCTACCATCATATACAGACGTGACAACGTTGTTATATACACATTACATGCGGCGCTCGGGCCGCGAGCCCCAGCTGCTGTGCGGTGTTCATGCGGCCGAGCGGTAACGAAGTTTTTACTGCCTGAGCTCCCGGCGAAGAGAAAATTACACCATCTCCCCCTAAAGGGAACCATGTGTAGATGCGAAGCAGCGGCGCTAACGCTTACACTGGCGGTGGCGTTGACGCTGGCGCTCATCGCAGCGTTCCGCAGGAGAGAGAAAACTGGGAAGGAGCAAAGCACGCAGTGATGGAGCGGTGTTTCCTACTGGAACATGCCAATCGCTGCTAATGGGCAATGAGAGAGACAGAAGACTCCGACTGGACACAGAGACCCGCACTCCGCTTTTAGTTAACGCACACGCTGCGAATTTTTATTGTTCAACAACGCACAGGGAGAAATCTGCCACTGGCACCACCTTGGAGGGTCAAGATCTATTGCCATATATACGGGGTGGCCAGTGAACGGTTGTGCAGCGCGAGCAGTCGGTTTTTTCAACCAAGCAGACGCTGCCTGCGTTGGCGTCGCGAGGCGAGAAGAGGGGGACGCGCATACGCAGGTGGGAGTGTGGACGCCGCGGGGAGGGATGCCTAGAGGAGAGAGGTGGGGAGCGCAGGAGAGGAGAGAGAAGGAGGGGACGCGCATGCGCAGTGATGTGGTCGCCGTGGGGAGGGGATGCCTAGAGGAGATAGAGGAAGTTCTTTTTTTTAATTTTTTTTGGAAAGGGTTTGCGAATGCGCAGTAAAGTGTACACGCCATCGCCGCCGGACAAGGCGCGAGCTTAAGAAGCTTGCCGAACAAGCTCCTAAAAAAGTATTGACTCAGTGGTTGAAGTACGCCCTAGGGACAGGATATCGTTACCGCGTTCAACATTTAAAGGCGAAGCTTAAGAGTCCCCCAATTTTTTTCTTTCTTTCTCTTTCTGCCATTCCTTCTATTTATTTCTCTCTTTCTCATTCTCTCTATGCTATGCTTTACTTTATCCTCTCCTCCATTCTCTTCTTCCAGGGCTTAAAGTCTCCCATCATTGGAGGGGAGGCCCCCTCGTAGGGCGGCGACATTATCTCTCTCTCTCTCTCTGTATATATATATATATATATATATATATATATATATATATATATATATATATATATATATATATATATATATATATATATATATATATATATATATATATATAAGAATGTCATACAAATTAAATATATTAGACGTAATTTCTCCGTACACGTCACTACTGCCAAGAAAATCAACACCAGCGCTTGTCAAGTGCGTGCAGCAGTGGTACTTTTGACCTGCCAATGGGGGGGCCGGACCCCTCCTTAGAAAATGGACGGGGGGCCGGGCCCCCCCTGGGCTCCCGCTGACTTTAAGCCCTGTCTCCTTCTCCCAGTGACATCCGTCCTCCTCACCCTCACTTCCCTATCCTATACCCTTCCAATATTATATTATACAAGGCCAACTCCGCCATACTCTGCCACACGTACCTGTATAGCCGAGTGGTTAGGACGCACGGCCTCGTGTCGTGGGCACGCGAGTTCGAACCCCGCGTCGCCAAGAAATTTTTTCGGCAAGAACTTTTCGGTTCCTCTTTCTGTCTATCTGTGTCTTTCTGTCTCTATTTATTTTTCTCTCGCTGTACTCCTTCTCTCTCCCATCAGAGGTTTTGCATCCTACGCCGGACAAATCGGCGCAAGTGTTGTGGGAGCAAAGCAAAAGATGAAGAAAAGGACGATGAGGAAGAGAGCCCTTGCCGGTTCATGATGATGATCGTTGCTGTTGACCCGTCACGGACCGATGCTCGGCTTTAAGAGCGCCGCAGTTGAAAACCCGGCACCCGCAAGCGTACAGAAATGAAGCCTTCTGCTCGGTTTCATCAGTTCCGTCCAGCACTGCGGAAGCTACAGCCCTTCTCGACCAATCAGGAGGGCATGCACATCTAAATCTATCGTTCCGGTGCCTGTCGTCTGCTCACTCGCTGGTGTTTACGATGCAGTCGTTCTCTTAACTATCGAGCTCATCCTTTCATTTATGCCGCACTGCTTACGCATTGTACTACACACAGTCGAAACCAACAGCTTCGTTCCCAGGTCATAAAAGCGCAACCGGGAATCATATCGCACAGGGTAATCTGCCACCGCCATTCTGGCTAAGGACGAATCATTGCCAAAGAATGGGTCCTCCTCGTTACTGTGGAGGCTGTGCCGACTACATAAAAGAGAGAGAGAAACATTTTAATGAATAGCTGGAGATGTTTGTCTGGCTTTTCGCCTGACATGCTACTCCAGGGGGCTGGGTGATGATTATGATATATACACTGATAAACACATAACACATACAGCCACACACACGTAGACTACACTATTTACAAAGTTTCATTCAGGCTCGTGGCCCGCAGGAAAGTCAGCAGCGCTTTCGTGGCGCGTAACGCACTGGAGCTGGTTTGCCATGGGCCCAGAATGTGTTTTAACTCCAAGTTCGAGTCCCGTTGAAGTTTCAAGGCTACCTTCATAGACTGTCTCTCTGGTGCGTATAGCCTGCATTCACAAAGGTCATGATTGAGGTCCTCTGGAACGTCACATCGTAGACACAAAGGTGCGTCAGACAGTTCTATCTTGTGCCTAAAGTAGTTGGTGTATGCCACGTTCAATCTGATGCGGTGCAAGCAAGTTTCCTCTTGCCTCTTAAGGTCTCGCGGCATACCGAAGGCGCACGATGGGTCGATCGTGTAGAGTGGCCCATACTGGTGACTAGCGTCTGTCCAGAGGGATCGCTGGAGGCGGCAAGCGTGTGCCGATGCGAGTGTCGCAGCGTCTTTTCCCGAGAAAGGGATATCGACGACTGCTCTCGAGGTGTCATGTCCAGCTTTGGCAGCATCATCAGCCCGGGCGTTACCTTGTATTCCGCAGTGGCCAGGTATCCACTGCAGAACAATGCGGTGATGGAGGTCGCAGGCTTTGTTGCATAAGTGTTTGATGTCCATGACGAGCTGGTCCTGCGTGCGTGGAGACTTCAAAGACTGCAACGCCGCTCTTGAGTCGGTAAAGATGACCCAAGACTCAGCTGTCTGGTCAACAATGTCGTTAAAAGCAGCCCGTAGCGCAGCCAGTTCAGTGGCTGTAGATGAGGTGCAGTGACTGAGAGTGGCAGAGATGGTGATATTGGCAGATGGAATCCAAACACCAATGGCGGATGATCTAGACGTAACAGAGCCGCCAGTGTAAATATGTCGGTGAGCTCTGTAGCTATTTTCCATATGCTGTAAAGTGAAGTACGTTAGTGCTGGTCCGGGTGTAAGTCTCTTTTTCTTGAACCCAGGCACGAAAGTGACTATTGACCACGAAGGCATTTTCCACGGTGGCTCCGCAGGCATTGAAGCACTTTGATAATGCTGCGGGAGCAAGCTCCGCACCACAGGATCACTGTCTGAAGCAAGCGGATGACCCGGCACTCTGGTGGCATAACGCAAGTTGACTCGAAGAAACTCCTGCTGCAGAAGCACGGGAGCTGATGAGGCGTCTGCTTTCGGCAAGGGTTCCGATACTTGATGTATTCTTTGGAAGGCCAAGGCACACCCTCAGGGCTTTTGCTTGAGCTCCCAGTCAGTGCTTGTGTATTGGTTCGGGAAATGCCATGTAACGCAGGAAGGCTGTAACGTAAAGACCTTCGCAGAGAGCCGTGTACATTCGCAGCATGACATTAACAGAGCAGCCACCGGCGTTGCTTGATAACAAGGGAAGATGCTCAACGAGGCGTGGCGTCTCACGCTATACTTTAAAGGTAGCGCATTCTCCCATTCGGTACGTGGCAACTCATAAGTTTCTGGGAGTGACAATCGACCGGCTAATGACGTGGACGACCCACGTTCGCATATTAAAGGACTACATAAAAAAATTTAGGAAAAGTCATACCAATTATGTATACTTTGTCGATCGAGCTCATGCGTACGAGCTACGGTTGCCTTAGTTCTTTCGTCATTTGCATGTTATAACAGCAACAGGCGAAGTATTTCTTTAGTATCATAGAGCCACACAAATTTTATTGCGATAGCAATTATATGGACACTCTCGGCTGGTTTTTGCCGTCGGCGTCGCCGCCGTCATCCCCGTATATGTATATATATAACCGGCCCCGCCCGTCGTTCGTGAGCGTGAAAAGACGCGAGGGGGGGGGGGTCCCTCGAGCGACCTTCGATTTTACGAGCGCGGTCGCCGCGGGCGCGCGTTATCTCCCCTTCTCGGTGGCCGTCAGCGGGGGGCCGGTGTAGCCTTTTACGTGCTGCGCTCTCAACGCGAAGAGAATGTGGTGAGCAGTGTCCCTGGAGCGGCCGTACGCTCTTAAACCAGCGTTTTCTGGACTTGCGTGAGATCGGATCCAAAAGAGCTAGCTGCCAGCCACACTTCGTATAACATTAAATTTGTTGCTATCGCATTCATTGCTTCACCCTTGCGGTGAAACTGTGACTTTTTTATATCTAAATTAGCCATAAAAATCGCAGCTGCACCCGCAGACAAGCCTCCAAATAAAAAACTTTTGGCGAGACCGCTTGTAAAGGCTACGAGCAGGAGCGGCTTCCGATCATGGGCTCTACATCTCGCTTGGCTCTGCTGCACAGAAGTTATGAAACAGAGTGTAGAAGGGGCGCTGGTGACATGGCTATTATATTTGATGCTCTCTCGATCGTGGGCTTGTCCATGATCAGCCGTTTTTATTGCGATAACAATTATATGGACACTCTCGCCTGGTTTTCGCCATCGGCGTCGGCGTCATGCCCCGTATATGTATCTATATAGTTATAAAAACCTCAAAGAAAAATAATTCAGAAAAATGTTTCCGACGTGCGGCATCGAACCAGGGACCTCTCGCTCTGCAGCGCGCGGCGCTAACCATTCAGCCACGAAGGCGAACGCCCTTCAACGTTCAAACGGCGAGCTATTTATATACAGCGAGTTTTCAGCGTGTTTTCAGCATTACCAGCGAGATGGCGCAGAGGGCTCGCTCCTCGAAGCTTGTGGACGAAAGCCACAAGTATGTGGACGAAAGCCCAATTAGCGGCATGGAGGAAGAAAAAGTTTGGAGGGAGCATTGCGCAATGCCATAGAAAGAAAGGTAGTCGGTCATGCACGCACACGCCAAACTTCGTTCGCCTCCGATAGGGCAGGGCCTCCTTCAATTTTTTCTCTGGTATATTTCTTTTCGCGAGTATCTTCGGCCAAGCCACCTCGGACAGAAATATACACAGCGCAAAACACGCATCGAGAAAGGCATTGGAGCGACCTTTAGCTTTGAAGAGGTCGCTGTAGAGGATCCGGACTGGGCTGGGAAGAAAGAAAAGCGAAGAAGCGATACGAGTGGCCTGACCTCTCCGGAAAGCCTGATCTCTGGTGTGGATTCAAGGGTCTCAGTTGCCGGCGACACTGAAAGCATTCGTTTCCCTCGGCGGCTCCTCACTCGGCGCTGCGGTGGCGGTGACCTATATTTGTAATGACTCGCACTCGCTGGCTTAAGCAATACGCACGTCTCTATTTGTCGCTTTCTTGGACAAGTGGTGCGCGTGGAAGTGTCCCATTTGTGCTCCGTATTGCTTCGACACTTTTGTGTTAGTTTGTTGGAGCGTTGTAGAATTTTCTGAAACCCTCATAACTGAATACCAGATGTTTCTTTGAAAGGAAAACTACAGATTCTAGTAACGTCGCGATTTCTTCTGCGCCCTATAATTGAAATACTCTTTCAACTTAAACCGCCATGGTGGTCTAGCTCTTCTTTTTTTTTTTTTTGTTGAAGCGACTTTTATCAACTATAACCCTGGTTGGTTACAGTGGCGCCAACCTTCTTGACACCACATTCAAGAACTCCAGGGGCTCGAACGAGAAGCGACCAGGTCAGGCGTGTTGGAATAGAGATACTCTAAAAGAAACACAGCGGCAGAAGAGCGAGTGCCTCAGGTTTGAGCGAAACTTTCGACAAGGAACTTAGTAAAAACAAGACAAGAATATGTTTTTCGGAACATTGAAACCGACCTCCAACATCCATTGTTCGACTACTGATGGCTGTAAACTAACGCAGACAGGGGCAAGGTCACCAAGAACGGTATTCTACAAGTACGCACAAAGTGGACTGTTCACTTCTGAGCACCTTTACTGGGCAGAATTCAACATCTCGTAATATGAAAATGAAAATGAAATGCTGTATAGCATTTCATTTTGAACCCAATGGCCCCCCGCTTATGTGATAATATTTGTCATGCACAAGAGAAACACCCGGATCTTTGAGTGTAGGCCTCTTTATTCGCTCAGTATAGTAAATAATGATAGTATATCAATTCACTATATCAATTTTCCCTATACCAGACCCTACATAGTGACACCTTCGCTGGCTTGTACCGTCAGAATAGTGAAATAAATGGCCCTGAATTCGTAAAAAGAGTTCTGTAGGCCACATAAAATACTTCAGATCCTGGCGCACGACAGGAGGCTTCAGTAAGACTCGACGTAGCGTTTCTCCAGCTCCGCGCAATGCGCGCGAGATTCGCACAACAAATCCGGGCCTCGTTTTCCCGGCCCGCCATTCCGCGACTCTCGCCAAGATGCCTCCCTCCAGCAGAGACGCGTTTGCCAATACATAAGCTAGTGCTAAATCTTGTTTCCTCGAAATCCAGCTTAGCGGCTTAGCTTCGTCTAGCTTGTCGAGTTTTGTTATACTTTTTGTAGGCAGTTTTTTGAACTTCGAAGCGACCAAATTTAGTTTTACTCTATTGCACACGACTATCCGGAGCCCTCATCCGAGTAAAAATTCGTTTCGACTTTCTCTCTGTGTTTCTTTTCGGACACAGATTTCGAAAGTGCAGCCTTCATTCGACAAGTTCTCTACAGAGGACTTACAATATTGATTGTATGGTACGGGACATAGTGCAAAGGAAGCGTGGAGCGTTTCACGGTGGTTGGACTTAAGCTGGCCTGTTGTCAAATACAAGATACCACCTCCCAACTTTCTGAATTTTGAGTTCGACCAGCCGTAGTGGAACTCAAAGCCAAAGCCAGCCAAACAGCACTTCAACAATATACCGCTATTATTAAGATGTCTCGACTTGAAGAAATGAATGAATGGGCGGACGGGTGTTTCGAAATTTAGTGGTAATGCACGTAGACAAGAATTTGTCTCCAATGAAAGAACCGTCGATAAGAAGTCATCTCCAATGAAATAGATGACAAACAAGGTTTTTGCGAGGATAACAACGCCACTTGAACTTGAGCCTTTAAATTAGAAAAAGAGATAAGTGACACTCTTGGACTGATACTGCCGAATGTTTTTTTGTGTGTTCCTGGCTTCTTTTGTACCTTATCTTGAGCAATGCGTGCATATATTCTTGTGAGTTTATTGGAACGCAATACCCATTCTAGGTTCTTCATTTGTGAACGTTATTGTTGGCGCACTACAATTTAGCAACGTGTTTGTGAAGCGCCATGATACTTGACGATGCATTTTGTGGAGGAGGATTCTAAAACTAAACCTTGTTCAATGGGCCCACCGTCGGTTTTAAGTTTAAAACACTGCATGGGTGCGATTCCTGCTGGGACTCTGATTTCTATTCTTTGCATTTGTCGGGTCAACGCTGCCGTTGTCAGTTTTTATTAACGCTCTCGCATTTAAATTACCAATGTCCGTCCTTGACGTTCCTGGGTAGATATAAATTGTCAAACACGTGTGGCTCATACCCGCATACTGCGGCCCGTTTTATACGGGTATGAGCCACACGCGTCTGGAGAAATGAGTTTGACGACGTACGCGACGGGATTTTCGCGTTATTCAAATCACGACCAGCCAGACATATTCGTCAAATCCTCTTACCCTCCCGTACTAACTTTGGTCGACCTCAAGCTAAGGAGGCGATCACGAGAGCACCCAGACGTAGGCGGCTAGATAGATAGATAGATAGATAGATAGATAGATAGATAGATAGATAGATAGATAGATAGATAGATAGATAGATAGATAGATAGATAGATAGATAGATAGATAGAAACGCCAAAGTGCTTGCAGTACGCAGAGAAATGCTTCGCATTTAATAACAGCCCAACCCTAGCTCAGGGAAGCACTTCGACTCTACATGAAGCAGATCCGAAAAAGAAACGAGAAATACACACGATGAGCATGTTCCCCAGTAGGCGTGTGCTTCTGCCGTACGTTACGGCCGAGCAAATGTGATCAAGTGCCAGTTGTTTTGCCCAACACAGAGGGCGCTTACGTAGAAACCGCGAACAATAAGTCTCGTCCCGTTTCCCCTTTCTAGTATAGCGTTGGACAATATATGGCCGCATTGGGACACTAGGAACGCCCGTGTATGGCTCCCGAAGGTGCCGTAAGTCTCAAGATGGTGTGTTGAAATGTGTATCTTATTGCGACCAGGTGAGACAAGAAAGATGTGTTCCCTGTTTTTCTTTACAAGGATAGCTGTGGCTTACCTGCGGCGGGAAGGCGAACTGGTTATCGCGGTCTGCGATGAATAAAGCAGGCCCTTCAGTACAAAGAACCTGCAGTGGCTGAAAAGTGGCATACCCGCTTTGTGTATCCGTGGCAACTAACGACTGATTGTTTAGTCGATTCAAACGTGCCTCTACGCAACTGCGAAATTATATGTGGACCTAATGACGCATGAATTAAATCTATAAATCGAATGTAGCCCCAAAAGTCTAAGTTCGAGAGAACCACCGAATTTCGAGAGTGAAGCAGTCGTATTAACCATAGCTTGATTCAATAAAGTTACTCCCATGCGTCTTTAAATGCAATGGATCATATATAAACATCCCGACAGTGGTTAATTCAAGCATGACGTTGTGATTTTCTTAGTGAGAAGCATAGGAGCTTCTGTGCGTACAACAGAAAACTACGAGGAGCATTCACGGCGCTACGAAACTGAATGGAACTGCTTTTCGCTGGCGTCCTACACGTCGTCCTGAAAAGAGGGTGACAAAAAAAAAATGAAAAAGAAACACGGGTTATTGTGTAGAGAATCACACGAAAGCAGCCACGTGTGTATGCATGTATGTAGCTTAAATAGGAGGCAGAACTGCTGGGAGGATGCAGAAGAACACTTCAGCAAGAACATCTCTGCGCACTGTCCTGTAGGTTTGTCTGGTTAAGGGCTGCGTAAGCATCTTAAAGAAATTTGTGGCACCAATTCTACTGCCTTACCCAATCCCAACTTGTAGTCGAGACACAGTGCCACAGTGGACTGTGTTTTAACTACACGTTACGCTTATGTTTCTAGCGCTGTACTAGCACACTAGGCCTATGCCTCCCTTTGGTCGCCACTGAACACAAGCAAACGACAACATTCGCCAGTAGACAACCATCACAACGTGGCAGGCACGGGCAACAGAGTTAGGCAAGTACGTGCTTCACACGCTATTCCACGAGAACAACAGTGAAAGAGCCTGACGACAAGGAGAAACCCCGTATTTCCAGTGTGGGAGCAGACGAGATGGTGATTACGCGAACCCGACTGTCTCTGGAGCTCTGGAGATTGTGGGGAACCGACGTTCATGACTTTGCGCAATCGCACCGCTTTCACCTTGAGGCTCCGCCTGTTCCAAATGACGCGTGGGTCATAAATCGTGGCGGTAAAAGCGGAGGCGCAACACGGCGTCAACAGGATCAAGAGGAAAGTACAAAAACAACTAACGCTGAAGAAACATGCTCACCTTGTCTGTGGTACTAATAGGATTCCCCGGTGTGCTTCGGAAGACGTGCATTCGCAGTGGCCCTGTCCTGCGTAACTCGCCTGCCCTTCTCCGCGGCCGCACGCCTAACGAGAAGGAAGGTGCATCTTGTCCCTGGTTAGCTCTCAGTGTGTTCTTTTGTTTATGTCGGTATCTTATCATCGATTGTTCTTGTATATGTTCCATTTCGTTTCATGCCGAGATCATGAACTACCTGCAGCATACGTTCGTAAAGCGAAAAACCATAGTAAGAGTATAATGAAAAGGGTACTTAATCAAGAAAGAGAAGTCTAGATTTACGCATTTAAGTGCTCTCCGCATCCGCACGATGTAATGACTAGCTAAGCAAGTACGCATCTGTGGATGCTTGTGCTGTTTGCGGCGAATAAATGTAGACAAAGACATTGAGGTACTTAGAACATGTGAGATCTTGGAAAGTATGACGCTTTATGCTTTGTTTTCAAGAAGGGAGAATCACACGTGAAGGAATGTGGAAAGGACACTGTGATTCAAATAACACTGCAGATGTCTATCTGCAGTGCCAGATGTCCATGATGTCGATGTCGGATGTCTGTCTGTGTCAAATGTCTGTCAGATGTCAGATACTGCAGAAGGGCCTCTGCAGTGTCATCGGAATCTAACTGGCGCCGAAGTTTCTTGTCCATCGCACAGTTCCTCATATATCGTGGGCTCTTTGCATCAGCCGTGGTTACAAAACGCTGCACTGCAGGACACTGACAACTTTTCGCGAGCACACAACGCACTATAGAACAAATCAGCTGTGCCCTGCAACTGGCATATTTTCTTCTTAAAAAATAAATAAATGATGTAGTCGCCATTTCTTGGCGCGGCTACTCCGTTCTGCCTGGTTGTTAGGATAAAAAAATTAAGAAAGAAAAAGAATACGCAGCCCTGCATTTGGTGAGTTCAATAGTTCTCGTTGTAACGTGCACACAAACAAGCACGATGCACACTTACGACGTAGTTGCTCTATGCTTATCACAAATATTAGTCTCTTGAAACACACATTGAACCATTTGCATTACTTTGTGATTTACCCCTAATGGCCATGGACTTCGTATTTTTGATAATGAAAAAAGTTTGCTCTGAGTACAGCAAGTGGAGTTTCCGTTCGTGTCACTGGCTATATGTGACGTGCTTAAGATAGTGCAGCAACAGATGACGCACATCCTCGTCGTCATGGCCGCACGAACATGGTGGCGATTGCGTACGCTGTATTGGGAATAAGTTGCGCTTTGTGTAAACGTTTCCGAGTCGTACGCAATGCGTGAAAGCGTCGATACGTCGTGGGAGATGAGGGTATAGTTGGCACTCAAGATTAGGGTTAGCAGCTGTTGCTTTCTTTGTGCTGTTAGTGAACCGAGTGAACAGACACAGTTAATATACTAGCCCTCGTAACAAAAGGCGTATGTCGCATTGTGATACAGCAATAAAACGAGTTTTGGTATATTTATGAGCAGCTTTTGCCAACTTACTTGTCATTTGATTTCATTTGATTCTGCAGTTGCTTGTAACTCATTGGGAGTTGTCACAAACCGTGTTGTCTTCATCATCTTATCACTTCGCTGAAAACTAAACGACCAGCTTCACAAAGCTTTCAGTTTCCATGTTCTATCTGCAAATAGCCAGCCAGCTGCACAAATTTTTTTCTTACGAACAACTTACACATGAAAGGTACGTGTAAATAAGGGCCCTGATGTTTTAAAACATGTTACAGCCCGCTGAAAATAAAATACTGATAGCGCACTGCTCGTCGCACTTCTGATTATTTTTATTCCTTAAGGAGGTGAGAATTGTTCTCTTCAAAGAGATAAAAACTTGAAAGCAAGTGCCCATCTTGTCCATGTGTTCTTGCGTACGTAAACCGATGCTATACGATTAATTTCCATTTTAATCACATTTTTAATTAAGTTTCCCATTCGTCATTTATTGCGTCGGCGTGGAAATTTGTCGAGAACTCCCAAATTATACTAGTCAGTACTACAATAGCAGACTAGTGTTTTAAGAGCGAAGCTCTTGAAGCTCGAGGTAAGACGTCGGGTGTCCGAAAAAAAAAAAAAAAAAAAAAAAAAAAAAAAAAAACCCTCCGCGCCGTTGCTTATCAGCCGCGCCCACCGACAAAGACGGTTCGCAGAGCTGCCGCGCCGAATTTCCTGGCGTGGCGCGAGCCGATTACCAGCGACGAAAGCCGCACGCTGGGGGTGCCCCAGCAAGCTTTGCACGTTAGTTCTGGCGCTGGGGTTTGGACATTCTTGCATGGTCTGTGACAAGCTCTCGTTGGACTCTGATTTGTCTACGCCAAGGAATGACCTAGCATCAGCCCAGAAGGCCACGTTAAGCCTCTAAGATCAACCAGCTTCGCTGTTTCTTAAGCTTTACAAGGCTAGAGTAAACTTCTCCCTTTGTTAGGGATTGGAGCTTACCGGCACACACATTTCGGACGTGATCGATAAACACGAAGCATATGGGATCAATATACGTGCGTATCGAACCAACGATGCTATTAGCGGCCGCTGAGCGTACCGAAATTAGGTTCGCGAACTGAAGTGCAGCCGCAATCACGCGGCCAGCAACCTTGCGGGACCGGCGCGTTTTCCAGCAGTGATTTTCCCACACTATGATGGACGTGCTTTCAATTTCGAAAGCCCAGGCGAAAATGCGGTATCGCTCCACTTTTTCTTTTTGTAGATGATAAAATTCAATAAGAACCTTCACCGCAGCTCTTGATTCAGGCTTTGGGGACTTGAATGCACACCTGACAGGTTCCGCGTACGTTCTTTGAAAAAAAAAAAAGCTAGCTTTACAGAGCTATTTATATACACCATTTACCATCGGTAGTACGCAGATCTCTGAGATGTTTGATCGTGGCAAAGACTTGTTCACGAGTATTCACGAGATGACGCAAATGACCAAAGGAAACGCTTTAAAACGCGTTGCCCCGCCTGTGTTTCGCATGGGTGAGGCTGCGTGCCTCCAGCGCGCAGCCTCACGCATGCTATGATATTCTACACCGCTCACTGCACCTGCGACCTTACCGTACTTGATATGATATAATATTCTACAATGATACGACAATCTAAACCGTTCTGCACCTCTGACCTTACCGTACTTGATGTAATATGATAGTCTACATGGTTACTTGATATGCGAGCGCGTAACGTGAACAGGGACTAAGAAAGACAAGGACAGTCCCTGTCCACGTTACGCGCTCGCATATCAAGTAATCATGATTCACCAACTCGCTCAAGCAGCCATTTTGACATTTCTACAATGGTACGACATTCTACACCGTTCTGCACCTGTGACCTTACAGTACTTGCTGTGATAATGGTGCTCCGGCATGCTCGATAGTTGCCACAGTTTTTCTGCCCAGCACCTAAAGGTCAAGGTGCTGAACCTAAGCTCAAGTTCTAACGATCCGAGAGGGATAAATAATCCGTGCCCTTCTGCATGTACTAATTAAGAATAGGAACTCTGGTCGCCGTCTTGTTCGTGATATCCTTACATTTCTCCTTTTCGCTCGGCTGCCAAGACTTCGCGTAAAATGCCTGTCTAGAGTTTTGCAGAAACAGCACTCACTTGCATGGCAAAGCAAACACGCGAATAACGAGGAAAACGAAGAGCAGTACTGCCTAATAAACGCAGGCTTGCGTGGGAACTACGTACAGGTGTGCCCGTTCTTATGAAATACCTCGTTCAGAGATGCATTGCGTAACCCTCGGTACTTTTTTTTTGGTACGATAAAACGATCGATGATGAGTTGCCAAGTGACGCTCATAATCTCGGAAAAAAAAATTGACGGCAGATCCACGAGGTGAATGATGATGAGATTGGGCGAAGCTCCTGGAAGTAATCATTGGTTAAACCGTGAAATTTCTTCCGTTAATTCGCCCGATAAAATTGACGTGAAACGATTGATTAAATGTTTTATCAAACTTTTATTGCTGGTTTCCGTTGTCCTTTCATTATGACCGCTTTGTGGTCGGTGAAATGTAAGCTAAGTGGTTCTTGCATACGAGCACACACCGACGGCAACGAGCATCGTCAACTACAAACCTGTATCGCGATATGGTTTTGATTATAAAACCATTGCTTTAGAAAACACCTGGCGTCTTTCGTTAAGCAGCTGGCGTCTTTTCGTTTTGCTTTAGAAACATCTGGCGTCTTTTCGTTTTGCTTTTAGAAAACATCTGGCGTCTTTCGTTGGTTTATTTCATCAATCAACGGCGTTTTGAACAAAATTTTTATTGTTTAATCACGCACAGGAGAAATCTCACCAGGCACTACCTTGGAGGTAAACAATGGCTGCTACTGGGAATGAGAGACAGCAGAAGTCGGCTTTTAACACTTCTACTTCTACTAACGTTTCCTACTGGAACATGCCAATGGCTGCTAATGGGGAATGAGAGACAGAAGAATTCGGCTTTTAGTTAACGCGCACGCTGCGAATTTTTTATTATTCAACAACGCACAGGAGAAATCTCCCACCGGCACCACCTTGGAGGTCAAAGCGTAAGACTGGTTACGCACTACGACGAGGGACGAACGGGTGCTGCTTTAAGGAGCTTCGCCCCTAAAAAACGCGTCCGTCGGCGTATCTTCAGAAACACCGAATGAACGAACGCACAGAGCCGCGCAAAAGGCCAGCGAAGTAAACGACGTCAGTGGGCCCCACTGCTTTCGCACAACGTGTGCGCAAATAAAGGTTGCTTAAAAAAAAAGACACAGACAGAACCAATGCAATAGGCGCAGCTGCCCGCCCTTATAATTGCTGTCGCAGTGAGAGCAGCTGCTGCCAGAATTGATAATTCTGGAACGGCTAATCGCTGTTGCTTAATCGGCACGACGATATTGAGCTATTGTAAAAAGATCCCAAGAAACCAGGGCTCAACATGAGAAGGCGACAACAGCTCTTTTCTTTTGTATTTGTTTTTAATGCTTTTTTACCATGCCATGCTAATGTAGCGCTATTACGCGATCATTATGAGTTCCTTCAGAGCATGTGCAATTCAGGGGTTCTAATTTTGGCGAAATACACCGTATGTGGCGTTGCGCAACATCAATATAGACAGACAGACAGACAGACAGACAGACAGACAGACAGACAGACAGACAGACAGACAGACAGACAGACACACAGATCGATCGAAAGATAGATAGATAGATAGATAGATAGATAGATGGATAGACGGATAGATAGATAGATAGATAGATAGATAGATAGATAGATAGATAGATAGATAGATCTAAACAATCCAAGCCCCAGTAGTTCCTTCGACTGCCCTGTATAAACATAGTACCCGCCTTGTCCTGCGTTCTCTTCTTCAGCGACGATACCGATGATGTGCTCCAGAATGCAACTA
Source organism: Rhipicephalus appendiculatus (assembly GCA_030522465.1). Taxonomy (NCBI): domain Eukaryota; kingdom Metazoa; phylum Arthropoda; class Arachnida; order Ixodida; family Ixodidae; genus Rhipicephalus; species Rhipicephalus appendiculatus. The sequence continues at coordinate 15,628 of JALIZH010015105.1, forward strand.
GCGTCTTTTGAGAAGACGACTGAAATAAGTGACGGTTACTATGCGCCTTCTCGAACGGGCACTCCTTCCACAGTGTCTTTTCCCTGACTCTTTTCTATCCATACTTTACCAATGCTTCCATACCTCACCACTGCACTTCAGAACCGGGCTGCTAGATTCATATACTCCGCACACCAATACAGTCGAATCCGTTTATATCGTACTCGCTAAAATACGTGAATTAGCACGGTATATCATGCAATTTTGGAGAACACATTTGCAAATATTATTGCATTTGCAAAACAAATCTTGGTGTACAATATTGCTTCACAGCACCGCTTGGAGTTAGTGCAAAAAAGGAACCTTCATGACAATACATTGGGATGTTCTTAGTTCTTGTTTCTCTGCCCTTGCACCGGGGGGTTTCCTTGTATGCGTAGGGGGGCGGAGTGATTCTACCCTAGAAAACACGGCATCGATATGAGCGTCCCCTCAATAGCTTCATACGCAGCTGTACGTACTCATCGGCCACCGGAAACCTCTGATGCGCTTGGCTCGAATTGCGGTCTTGTTCCTGTCTCTTATATAACTCCCTACGCTCGCATTCTTCATCGCGTTGCCTATCATCTTCAAGTGTCACGCCCACGTTCATTGTAAGTGCGGAGCACTTCAGGCGCCCGGCTCGTCGTGCATCCATTACATGTGGCATGATCACACTCACTGTAAAGCGTTGAATATAGGCCATAACAAAGATAGCAATGCTCAACCCGGGTTGAAATGACCGAACCAGGTCTAAAATATTATAGTTAACAGAAATAGCCAAGAAAAGTGATGACATTAATTAACTTATAATCACTACAACATTTCGAAACGTGCAGCTCACTCCGGCGGGGCCCAAGAGAGGGCGCCACCGCTTCACCGAGCGAGCGACAGCCCCCCCCCTTTTCGCCGCCTCTGCGTCGGCGCTGCGTCCCTACGTGACTACATCTGATACGGCAAACAACCTGACGAAACTCGCAGCAGACGACGCGTATATCAACCTGCCGTAACAAGCAGGAAGTTCGATAAAGCGCAGCAAAAAGTAGCGCACATGTCGCACACCGAGTTCGTGAATCTGCCTAACAAGATCCCACTCGCGCCGGGGAAACTGTCTGCTTACCTCAAACAGTGGCGTCATTGAAACTTTGGTGAACGGAACGCTGGGAACTTTACGAACAGGGAATCACTGGGTGCCCGCGCGATGCATTTCCTCAGGTTTCCCAGTGGTGGAGCTGCTATACGTTCTTCTCTTCATTCTTTCCCTGCGCAGCATCAGATTGAAACTGCCTTTCTACGAAATTTCAGCAACCACTTCTCCACCAACCTTCTTCAAAGACGCAGACAATTTTCTTTTGAGGATGTCATGCGGGTGTAAGCTAAGCCCATCTCATATGTATTACCGGCGTTCGTCATCATCATCATCATCATCATCATCATCATCATCATCATCATCATCAGCCTGACTACGCCCACTGCAGGACAAAGGCCTCTCCCATTTTCCGCCAATCAACCCGGTCCTATGCTTTCTGCTGCCACTTTATGCCTGCAAACTTCTTAATCTCATCTGCCCACCTAATTTTCTGTCTACCCCCTCACGCGTTTGCCTTCTCTTGGAATCCAGTCAGTTACCCTTAATG
>JALIZH010015106.1:0-58663 GCA_030522465.1 Rhipicephalus appendiculatus
TAAGATGAATGAATGAGGTATTACGTGCTGACTCATATAAACATGACATATAATGCTGACAAACGGGTAACAATAGAAATATCACCTTTAAGTAACGCCATTTATAATGTAAGTTTATATATACTTAGCCTAGCGTTTAGCAGGAATGAAGGAACCCGTTAGCTGCCATATATTCTGAACTGTACAAGTAAATAACGTTTAAAGCCATCAACGCAATAACAAGTTTGCAGGCTTCTTAAAGCATTGTTGGGACACTAGACTTCGCATTCCCAACTGAATATTGTAACAGAAAGACTGAAGTGTTCACCTTACCTATGCATTTTCTCGTACGCATGTCATAAGCATAAAGCTTTCTTTTCCACTGTCGACATCCAGTGTATACCATTACAGGGTGTGGTCTTCCCCAGTAATCGTAAGTAGATGTAAACCAATATGTGTAACATCCATGTCCATTAGTGAGCCAATAATTGCAATCCTTTGGTTTCGGTGCAAGGAGTAACAACTGGAACTAAAATACCAAAAATGTATGAATAGCATATACAACAATGAATTTACTTTATAATTCAAAATATTTCTGATATACAGTGATCTCTGAACTATTTGTGTCAAAGCTGAAGGAATTACATAGCCACCGTTTAAGGGAGGAGGCGACTAAGTTGTAAGCACAACCAGCTAAGGTGGATGTACCTGCATATCACTAGTTGTGTGCAAATTATAGAAGGAACGGGAAATAGTTCAAAAAGTAAAAACCAGGTTAGCCAATGTCATCAATGTCATACGCATGCACACCTTATATATTGCAACGTCACAATATGAAAAACTGCTGCTTCTATGCAGTGAAAAGTTAGCCATGATAGAGTGCATACACAGAATCACAATGTAGGCTTCATCTCGCAAGCCCATTAGCAGAGCCAGTCTTGTGTCTGGTACACAAAGAGTCCCATCTACTGACTAAGTGGTTCCATTGTTTTAGTTGCTGCGACAGCATGTTCCCTATCTACTGGAATTAACTTATGTTGATTTTGGTTCCAGGAAGCCTCTTTCAGGAATTCCATTTCGTTGTGCTTACCTGGTGGGCATGAAGTTTCGCAGATGTCTTTTGTCTGAAAGTTATTTGCATTTTCACGGCAAACAAAATTTTGCTTGCACTCGTTCAATGCCGAATCGTAGCTCCATCGAAAGAGCACTATGGTGCAGTTTTCAACTTCAGGTGTTACACTGCAGGCAGGGTTTTTTGAAGCAGAGGCTGAGTGTGTAAAAAAGATTGACACAGGTTACAAATTTTGATCGCTAAACGCTTTTCTTTAGCTGATAGTACGACATGGTAATGCCCTCAAAACAGAGGCCGAAGAGCCTTTTGAGATTGCGTAGTTGACACAGTCTTTATCAAACGTGAGTTTCAACATTAGCATACAATTCTGCTATCTCTGGATGGCAGTGTACTTGCTTACCGTGTTTACTGGCAACGATCCTCGCTTGCCGTGCTTAGTGTTAGTAAAGAAATTATTAGCACGGGCTACCATTTCCCAGTATGCGATAATGTTCGTTAAATGATGGCGATATTCGGGCTTCTTACGGATAACATAGACTAGTCTTCGGTGAAGTAGGACGAATAATGGCTAATATTTGTTAAATATGGCTAAGTTGCTGACTATTCTACCGAATGCTGGCTTAATAGGGGCGAATATTTTCTGGTGTTGCCATATGTGGGGCAACTTTTGGGTACCGTTAACAAAATTCTGTTAATGCCGCCTATGTGTTGTTATCAAAGCAAAGGAAAAAATGTTTTCATTCAGCCAAAATACAATGATGATCTCGCATACGCACATAAAAAAGTGCCTGACTTTTCTTACTGGTAAACTGAAAACGGTACTACAGAGAGCCTCAGGAAGTTGTAGTCTGTCTCTGTCATCTACTCATAATGATGCACTCATGGGGTGTGCACGAAGTAAATTCAGTTTGTATGTTAAGCACTGTTCAGCGATTTCAGTTTCCCACTTATACAGTTAAAACAGTTTTAAATGAATGTGAAGTGAAGTATAACTCGTAGATCTAAGGACATGAGAAATTTCAGAAGTAAGTGAACGTAACCATCCATAGCGACGTTCCGGGAAAAGACAGGCAGCTAAACCCAGGCAGCTCAGGTACGGTTCACACTTCTGCTAAATTCAGTTGATTCCCACGGCAACCCTACTTCGTTTGCAACAGCGCGCAGTCTGTTACTGATTGTATTAAGAGAAATATTAATCTAATCAAATCACCAGACTCTCCCCAGAGCAATCACAGGCCACAATTGAACAAATATGAGCGCCTTCTTTCGGTAGCAAACGAGGCGCGCAGATCCTGGCGTCACACCATAGGAAGCCGTGGTAGCTGCGTGACCGAGACTCCACCAGAGTTGGGTCATGCTCTCGCGTCGACGATGACAACTCCTGCGAGTGTTCTGAACAGGAGTGCGGCTATCCGGAAAAACCAACCGTAGCTGCTCAGAGCGCTTGTTTTCGAACATGTAGAATGTTAGGGACCCTTCTAGAGCTTCCGTGAATAAGAATAGTGTTGTGGGTAAGTTTGTTTACATCCATCGTGAAGATGAGAAGCGCAATGCACTGAAGTGCCCAATTAAATGTATGGGAAGACTCAGGGAGCGTAAGAATAAAAAACACAAGTTCTGTGTCGTAGTGCTCTAGAACTTTGAAGCCCTCTTTAGGTCTCTGATCTATAGCTGGTTCTAATATGCGTCCGCGCTATTAACCGTGGAAAGTCTCAACCGCAACGGGTTTGCGCGTATCTAGGGCACGAACGTGTGAATAAACTACAATTACGTGCATGAACCAGTTGTTAGAGAGCCTAAAAACGCAGTTGCAGCGACGGTGCCTCTCGTCCCAGTTTCTCGAAAAAAAAAGTCGCCAGGCCTGCGTGGAAGGCGCAGTACAGTCCCAGCGAAAGCTAGAAGAGTGGCCTTTCTAGAGCCTTTTTTAAACACAAGCCCGCCTCACCACCACTTTGAAAAAAAAGGAAGATGTGGGCTGTCGGTCGGCTACTCACGGGAATTGGCAAAGGGTTCTCTACACGCAAATATTGGCCCATTTGGTAAAGGGTCCAACACCCGCTGATCGCAGAATAGTGAAGGCAGTGCTGAAGAATGTAGATCTCTTCAAGGCCGATGGAGCAATACTAATATTTGCATGCGGCATTTCGGTATTTATCAGTTATACTGCGAACTTGTGCTCGCCTAAAGTGGTAGAAGAAGTTTTCTATTTTGCGAGTGTTGTGTCGAAGCCGAACTGACGCTGTCTAGAAGACAGCCTATTTGAGAGTTACTCAAGTGCAATAAGTGCAACAATTACCTCTGGAAAACAAATGGTGAGTATAAAACAGAGGTATGCTTTTTCTGAATTTCCTGGTGCTCGTTACTGATTCCAGTGAAATGTCTGATTTTTGTTTTCATGCAATGCAATATTATTCACGATATTATGCTGCACTTCATAATTGTACTTGCGGAACATCAGCATCCGTATTACTAAATAGTATATCAGTACGTGTAGTCCTGTATTTGCATTCCAGGATACTTTCATCTTTTTGCAAGACTATGTTCGAAGTATTTCGTTGCGTCAAAAACAAATGTATCTCAGTATCTGTATTTTAGGCTTCCAGCACATGTATTTCAGTATCTCTATTCCGGAATACCTTTCAGAGTATTTCTGTCCAGCCGTGGTTAAGATACTGTTGGTTTGGTGACGATGGAAAAACGCGTTAAAAAATCTCAGTTTGCTTTTTGTGAAAGGGTACGCTTTGCTAAATCATCAGTGACTATTCAAGGTGATGAAGATGGCAACGACCGTAGACTTTAGTCTCACAAAAGCGAACAACAAGATAACATTGTGGTTCAATTTTGAAAAAAAAAAGAAAAAAAAAGAGGATGTCATATGTATTACTGCTTGGGCTTGTGGGGGGGTACAGGTAGAGGTTGTTGTCTATTAGAAATATTGGCGTGTCATACGAAAGGTTGCATAACAAAAAATACGAATAAGAAAATATCGGGTGGATCATGTGCCAAATTACAGGAAATGCGAACGCGGCATTTTTTACTGCGCAAGTGAAGACGCTGAAAAAGGAAATTGAATTGCCGTTCTTCTCGCTGTCTGGAAAAGCTGTAAAGAAGCTTTCTGAGGCTGCCAGTGTGATATGCCTTGACAGAAACGTGGTCGCATCATTAACTGGCTGGCAGGTTGTGCAATGCTTGGCGTGAGATTCATCGCATAATTAAATATATAACAGATGCACACCCACCTATATGAGCAAAGCAAAAAAGTGCTTAATGAAAGGATATTCTTTGAATCATTACAAGGGGAACACAATGATTAGTGATCGAAGTCCTTCCAATGGTTTAAAATATTAGTATTTTGAAACGCCTTACCAGCTGCTATGTATGAGTTTGTAATTCGAATTGTACCCTGAAAATGTTGGGAATACACCAGGAACAAAGGCAAGCATATGAATAAAACGTTGAACCACTCTTATTATAATAGAAGGAAACGGATATCCTAATAAAATGGGGCTGAAAGTTTTCGACAGCCACCTGACAATGATCGACTTGTATTGGACATGTCGTTTCCACAACAGAACTTGTCTTCGCATTGATGAATAATAATCTTCTGCCTTTCCAGTACTGCAGTGCTTGATAAATTAGTCCGTCGACACCGTAGTCATACAAAAGCAAAGTACTTTGATATTCATAGCACTCTTCTCCAGTATTGTTTTGGCAAACAAGAGAATTGAAAAGCAAACAAAATGTGAGCTGCAACTAAGCACAATAGCTCGTGGTACCAATGACATTTACAGACAGGCACCAATTCGTTCTAATGTAGATATTCTACTCACCGCTGCTGTGCTTCCAGAAGGTGACACATATAGCTATAAGACTCACGGTTGCAAATGTGGCATTCATTTCCGTAATACGCTGTAAGATGTGCTTTTCGCTCTGGGGCAAGACACATACGGCTGACTTTAGTAGTCTAAGCTAAGCACCCCACCACGTGATTGTCCACTTGGAAGAGGGGGTATATTGGAAAGATTGTGGCTTTGTTTTGCCCCTTATATAACTGACGTATTTTTGTTGCGGAAGAGTACATTGTCCAGACTCCGATTTGACGTATCGTACCGCCAGTACGATACGTCAAAGGAGAATGCCAGGGATACTATAGGGGCTGAAAAACCGCTGGCTAAGTGAACACTAATATATATGAAGTATTGTGAATGCCTTGCGTCCGGAGTGGGGAGAACGCGGCCGCAGGTGCTTCTCGCAGGCGTGAATTCGCTGTAAACATGAGCCAATTGTTTGCACAACCTTAACGGCAGCTATATCTTGAAACCGAAGGGCAAGACCTTTGTGAAATCAACGACCGCTCAAAGAATAAATAAGTGAAACAACGTTAAGAAATTGCATGTTTATCGTCTTTAAGGTAGAAAACTGGATGTGCCCTTTTATTAAATTTTAATTTGCGATAAAGGCACATATCACAATCTATTAAGTGCAAAGAATATAACGAGCCCCTTTAATCAAAGAGTCATATACAGAACATTATGAAAAATACGGAGGGCTGTGGAAACACTTGAAGCACGGTCTACGCGACAAGTTTCTTAGCTCTATTTGGTTCGTCAGTCTTCTGTGCTTGTACACATGTGCTTACGTTTCAGTGTTATTAATGCTAGCGTCCAACAGGAAAATTTATGTCAGAGGACGACGTTAATGCTGGTGTTTTAAATGCGAAGCATTTCTTTGCGTACTGTAAGGACGTTTGCGTATCTATCTATCTATCTATCTATCTATCTATCTATCTATCTATCTATCTATCTATCTATCTATCTATCTATCTATCTATCTATCTATCTATCTATCTATCTATCTATCTATCTATCTATCTATCTATCTATCTATCTATCTATCTATCTATCTGTAAAATGCATAGTAAATATAGATTTCCGTGATACGCGGGAAAAACCGCGAATGTCATCGAAAAGGGTGTGGGTGTATTGTGCACGTACTACATGTGTTGAGAGGGAGCATATTCTAAGACTGCTGGTTTTGAAAGCAAGGCATTTCTTGGGGAACCAGAGATGCGCTGAACATTTTTTCTATCTATCTATCTATCTATCTATCTATCTATCTATCTATCTATCTATCTATCTATCTATCTATCTATCTATCTATCTATCTATCTATCTATCTATCTATCTATCTATCTATCTATCTATCTATCTATCTATCTATCTATCTATCTATCCAACAGACAAATGACGAAATATAGAGAGGAACGTCATCAACAGGTTATGACACAAGGAGGGTGACATATCAGTCGCGTACGTCATGAAACCGTTTTCCTCGCTCACTTGTGGTGCCTATCCGTATACTATGCGTCTTGCATGCGGGCATACGTGCTAATTCATTTGTAGCCCATGTCAATAAATCCAAAAGCAGCGAGGATAGACGTCTGAAACTTTAAGGTGATGGCGTTGAAGAGCCCGTATTGTAGAAAGTCCTGTACCAGCAACGGCGGCGTTTAAAGTAGTGGCGTGGCTCCGTGGTAATATACTTGATTGCCATGCCGAATGCCTTGACGCGATTGCCAGGTCGGCTAACTCAGTAAAGTTTTTCTTTGTGATGGCCTGGCTTCGCGCAGACATACTACCCGACGCTGAAATCACTGGTGGGCATTTAAATGTAGCGCTAGCGGCGGAAGACAATTTAGCTTAAATATATATATATATATATATATATATATATATATATATGTTGTTATGGGTGCCATGAGGTTATTTGAAGAAAAAAAAATATCCAGGATTATTGCTATTTGCATGAGACGTGGAGAAATTTCTCGTAGTACGATCTTACGTTGGCGCAGTGTTTATCTCGTTCAATGACGTTTGTATTACGTACAAGTACTAGAAATACATCTATACCAGGTAACACACGTACCTGGATTACGTATGGGTATGTGTGTGTCTATATTCCTGTGCGTCTCTGCCATTACGCAAGAAGTGAGCAGCCACAATAAGTGATTTATTGGTTTGCAGACGCACTTGGTCCTAGAATTTTCTCCATTTATTGTATAGAGTAGCTCTGCGTGTACTTTAACTTTGCCTTTTTTACAATATCATCATCAGTCATATTCACTTGACCAACCAACGCCTTCTTTGTCTTGGCAAAGCACACGTTTCGAGCAGCAGTTTTATTTATCTGAATATCTTTCACTATACAAAAAGATATTGCGATGGGAAAAGAAAGAGAGCTTTGCGGACATGCAGCTTGCGTGGTTTCTGCGTACGTCACTCCTAACGCAACAGCAGCAACAAGCGTAAATTTGCCACTGTACGTAAGTTGCGAGGAGACAGGTGCGTAAGCCCGAGAGGTCAAAAACAACGGCTGGAAATTCCTCCGACGTACTTTGTAGATGATGACGAACATTGAGTTTATTAGTACGAGAAGCGCATTGTGAAAGCTTGCGTATGTTTCTGACGTAGTGCAGATGCGTGTTTGCTAATTGTGCGTACCACTGTACATGCTTATGGTTGCAGCTACGTGAAAAGCTTGTATGACGCAGAATCGCTTTTACGTAGCAAAGCAGCATTGCTACAGATGAAAAAAAAACGGTTATCATATCGTTAATATCTTCGTCGTGTAAGTGTTCTGCCATATGGATAGATGATGGACCTGTAAATATGCTTTAAAAAAGAACTTTTGTACACAGTAGTCATCAAGTTGGTCATTTTCTGTTATCAAAGGGAAAGCCTTACATGCCTCATCAAACACGAACATTGACCGTCGGTGGCGTCGGCGTTCCATGTCGGCAGTGTCAACACGAGTGACGCAACAATTCATAACCACGTGGTGGCGTCAGTATACGACGTTATCATGACGTCACAGGGAGGAGAAGGAGGGAAGGCATGAAAGACAGGGAGGTCAACCAGACGCGCGTCCGGTTTGCTACTATGACGTCATAGATTACCAATGTTACTATGACGTCATTGTGATGCTACATAAAGTGACGTACTTGATGTCGTCATTTTATTGAATCGTCGCTTGGTGAATGGTGGGTCGATCACGGAAGCAGGGCAGATCTAGGTGACGTGCACAAAGCTTTCGGTGCCTCCAGTCCTGGAGACAGTGAAAGGCCACGTGACGTGCAGAATGCTTTCGGAAGGAGGTGGTCTACGATACATTAGGGCACTGCACGGGCCCGGGCCGGCCCGAAAGCCCGGGCCCGGCCCGGCCCGCGGGCCGGGTCGGGCCGGGTAAGTAATTGTTAGATCGGGCCCGGGCCGGGCTCGGGCCCATGATCTTTTCGGGCCCGGGCCGGGCCCGGGCCTGGGTCAGGCCCGTATCAGGCCCGACTCTCATACACTGTCGGCAATGGTAAAGAAATGGTATAGCTGAGCAGCACTGTGAAGCAGAGTGAAGCAACGGTGCACTGCCCAGATTAGTGCATATGTGCCCATCGGTATCGTGGGAAACATTTCGAGTATGCAGCTACGCTCGCATGCCCGCCGCGCCTGCTTCCGCCTTCGTGACTCTGTAGACTGGTCAACGCGACTACGAAGATACGCATGTTCGGTCGAACAAAACTACGAGACACGCAACCAACGCAACGGATTTTAAAAGACCGAGGATAGACAGAGAGAGGAGGCGTAGGCGCCGCGCCACCACGGCGCCCGTCTCCGTTGGCGAGCCACGGCGCCGCAGCGGCGCCGAACGCCGAACGCGTGATATGTACAGTCGTCAGCAAGCTTAACACGAACGCTCCGACGCGTGACCTGGACTACTTTGACTGATGCCAACCGCGAAGCGTTTGGCGCTGTTGCCGAGATAATACCTCGGTATGCTTGGATAGTATGTCGGCATGTATGGGTAACATATCTCGGCAACAGAACCCAAAGCTACGCGGCGCTAGCGTCAATCAAACTGTTTCAGGACACCCCGCTGAGCGTTCGTGTTAAGCTTGCTGACGGCTGTACGGCGCACACGGCAGCGTCTTCATCACGGAAGCCAATCGACGCACGCTTCACGAGAGTCACGTGTTTCCTGCAGAAATATCAACTCACTCTCTCTCTCTGGCTCGACATTTGAAAAGGGGCCAAGTGGATAACCAGAGTCACAGGTGCCTAGTGTAGTTCCGCAATTCTGTAAATGAACTGCTCGTTACATTAAGAAAACCTCAGCGTCACCGAGCGTTATTGACGTCGATTACACTGTTCATCGGCACCACCGGCTCTTCAACAGGGCTTCATTTCATAGCCTCATGAGTTGCTAGGGCTACTTCATCAGTCGATGACATAACTGGAATTGACTCTGAGGTAACCTAGCAGTTTTTAAGCTTTCTTCGCTCTACTACAGTCACAAAGCTTTACTATCACAGATGTACAGTGCGAAAGGAAAGTCCAGGACACTCATTTTAAGTTTGTAGACAGAATGTCGTCGTGTTTCGTCAGGCACTAATTTCCTCATTTCGGTTTAATACGTCCGACTGAATTGCTGTGAATAGGTATTGGTTTCGCGCCTTGTACACTTTTTCTTTCTTTTTGCATTTTTGCTTTCTCTACCAGCTGTCTTACCTAGCGCCCCTTTTGTAAGACGCAGTGCTAAGGTGCCGTACGTGACCACGCGCGCTTTCGTATTAATCTTGCGCTTTGTAGTGACTTTTCTGTTGCAACACACAAATACAGTTAAAACTCGATTTAATGAATTTGAGGGGAGCCGCGAATTATTTCGTTAAATCTCAAACTTCGTAAACCGCAGACGGCATTTCGCGGTACTTAATTCGGTACATTCGATTACATGGTGTAGGCATCCGGAAAGCTACCATGGCATCATATTTGCGTTGCGTAAAGGAGCGAAAAATGAAACAGCGGCCTTAGGAAACGACCGCCACCTCCAGGGTGTATGAAGCAACAAAAATTGTTAGCTTAAAATAAAATTGTTTCTCTCAATAAAGTTGCTTCTCTCTCTGTTACCTCAGCAATAAGGGCCACAGGTGACAACATATTTATTTCCCAGCAAAGAAGTCGGTGACCTTGGCTTGCTTGCGTTTTGTTAGCAATGGCCACGCAGTTTAAATTTGACAAAGGTGTTCCGCGATGTTGCCGTTTGCTCGCAATCAATAACTTTTGGGGCGTTATCTAAAAATAGACAAAGAATGATCAATTCTCTATCTCATTTTCCGAAAAAAAAGAAAAAAAGGTTTGTTAAATCGGGACGGATCTCGAAATTTGTTTCGTTATATCGAGTTAGTCAAAGTACGGGACCCTACGGGTGTCTGAGGGGGGAATCGGGGTATCTTCGTGAAAGATCAAGAATATTCTACTAAGGCCGCGCTAGAAGGCATCCCGCGCCTACACGCACACGCACCTAGGCATTCGTATGTGTTCTCGTAAGTGCGACTTGCTCGCGAGCTGCACGTTTCAGGTTTGTTAAGCTACAGTTTATGCGGCTCTTTCTCCACCATCCTCTTATGTCTATTTGGGAGAAATAAAAGTTCGTTTCATTGACTGATGGATTTATTCGTTTTAATTTTATGTAAGAAAAATATTCAATTGGCCTTGCTACAGATTTTTAGGTAACCGCAATATGACCTTACTATTGGACTCCCCTGCGTCACGATTTGTTTTCAGACACGTCGAGTTTAAGGAGAGTGACAAATTGTGCAAGAAAGGTGTACTTCCTTCCTACCTTTAGTCGGAACAAGCGACCCAGCCTGGCGAACCCTCCCAGGAGTAGTTAGAACACGTTTTTTTCTCTCTCTCTTGTTGCATTGCGCAATAAACCAAGTTTGCAGGATATGTTCTGCTCTATTTACTCAATAGTCCCAGCTTGTCAGCAATTAATGTAAGCTCGACTATAAATGTCCGCTGTTTTTCCACTTTATGTGGGCGCTGTATGTTGTAGTCGTTCTTTGAAATGCAATAATAACATTGCATGGTTAGCGCTGCGTGCATGGACAGCCAGTTGTGCCTCCTCATATATCCCCCCTGCAATTCTTTCGCAAAAGTGTTACGGGCGTAATTAACCGATGGTAAACACAGTGCCAGTGAAAATCGTGACATTGTCATAAGTTCTCACAACACTCTCCAGGAACTATCTTGTGCGTGGCTGGTATCTTCACTATAAGCGAAGATTGGACAGCGCCTCGTTTATGCTCGTTTATTTTTTGAAATGGTCCAGGCCGGGCCGGGTCGGGCCGGGCCGGGCCCAAACCTTTCGGGCCCGGGCCGGGTACGGGCCGTATTTAAAAACACCGGGCCGGGCTCGGGCGGGCCTGAGCATGGCGCTTTCGGGCCGGGCCGGGCCCGGGCCGGAAAAAGCCGGCCCGTGCAGTGCTCTACGATACATACATCGACACAGAAAAAAGACAACGATGGCTTTCAGCTCCGAGTCGTCTTAAGCGAATGCATAAGGGACTGAGTCCTTTTTTTATGCCCCTCAAAAAAGCATTAGCGGCACCGAAAAAGCACATAAAGAGAAAGCGCAATGAGCTTGGCTAGTTGGCTTTGATTATAGCTATTGAACGCGATGACACAGGCGAACAAGGATAACGACTAGTAGAAAGCACCAACAACACAGTTGGTCATACGAGTGACCGACTGTGACGGACTGCGTGTGTGTGTCCTGTGTTGAGTGCTGTCTTTCTCTCTCTTTCCTCTACATCTTTCAGTCTCCCCCATCTTGTTACCATGTGTAGGGTAGCACACCGGTTGTCATAGATTGGTTAACCTCTCTGCCTTTCCTTCTCTGCTATTTATTCTCGCTAGCTTCCTTCCACGCGTTTTTGCCCTGCTAACTTCACACTATATGGCATGTGTGTAAGGTTTTCCCCCGAAGCAGTTTGGATAAGTGGCTTGGCTTTGGGGTAAAACACCCGTCTGGCCTGCAGAAAGCGTGGGTTCCAATCACACTTCGAGCCGAAGATTTTATTTGTTGTTCATTCGCATCTATCGCAGTTATTCGCTCATGGAAATCGCCGATTTTTCGCTTACAACCAACGACTTCGCCGCTGACACCGGAATTTCCACGAAGCGAGCTCTTTAGGTAAGACGGGCAAAATGAGACGCGGGGCGAAACGCGACATTTTGACTTTGCCGACCTCTATAGCTAATAAAAAAAAGTACGTTTCTTTGTTTCTCTATTTCAGCGATAGGTGATGGTAGTTGTCCAATCTTTTGATGTGCGAAAGTTGATGATTGCTCGCAGCGTTCGCGCAGGAAAAAATACGCGGCTGGTGTCAGTGTATTCGTGAACCGTCAAAAAGGGGCGAATTTCTGCTTGGCCAAATTTTCGGATCCGTGCGTGAAGCTACTCGGGCGTCAGTACAACAACGTAAGTATTTATTTTTGTTACTTTATACTACTAGCTACATAAGACCAAAAGTTTAGTTGAGTTGGTGTCCGGGGCCGAAGCGGAAATTTTTTTTTTGAATTCGGTCATGTTAGAGGGACAAAACGCGACGAAAAGGCATCGAATCGACTTAGAGAGTGTTTTATTAAATGAACCATTCAACTACACTCATCATATATTGTATTTCTTTCTTTAGGAGGGCTCGGACGTACAAGAGATTTTAATATAGAAAGCTTCCTGGGAGGGAAACGACATGAAAAAGCATTGGATTGCTGTTGAAGACATGACTCACTTCATTCGCGCTGCACCGAGGTTGTTCCGCGTTCTCAATGATGCTCTCAAGAGGCGCATGAAAAAATATTGGAAGAATTTCTTAGTCAAGCCATTCTCATGACATTTGTTCAATAAAAAAAGATTAAAAAAAAAGAAAACAAGCGCCAGAAAATCCGAAATCTAGCTCAGTTTTAAATTCATTGCCCCAAAAAGCCTGGCTGACGAAGTTGAAAGCCACGAAACGCCCGGACAGTTCTGCATCAAAACGGCAAAAAAGAGGCGAAGAAGATGCGTCGAATGTATCTAGCCTCCAATCATTGAATTAATCCAAGGAAGTGCAAGCGTTCAACAAAAGGCAATATTAGCACAAAGAAAGACTGGCGGTGTTTGATCTGGAAGGAGTTTTGGAGCAACACAGCGCCGGGATTTGTCTGGATTCAAGGCGTAGAGTGGAAGGACTGGGCTCATGAAGAGAGAGAGAGAAACGAAGGAGAAAGGCAGGGAGGTTAACCAAGCTAAGCTCGGTTGGCTACCCTACACGTGGGGTGCGGGAAAGGGGGGATTAATAGATAAGACAGAGAAGAAAGAAAGAAAAAAGAAAAGGAAATTAACAGTTAGTGAAAACACACACAAGACTGCGTGGCGGCCCACGGAGTGAATTTCAAGTGCTTCCACTGCAAAAACCGAAGGGATGAAATT
Source organism: Rhipicephalus appendiculatus (assembly GCA_030522465.1). Classification (NCBI taxonomy): domain Eukaryota; kingdom Metazoa; phylum Arthropoda; class Arachnida; order Ixodida; family Ixodidae; genus Rhipicephalus; species Rhipicephalus appendiculatus. The sequence continues at coordinate 13,358 of JALIZH010015106.1, forward strand.
TTTTCACACTGTCTCGTTTTGCTCCGCAGGTTGGGGCAAAATGAGACATCAGGTGCATTTTTTTTATTTCTTAAAAAAAAACATTTGAACTGTGGCAACATGGTCATATCCTTGTAGCACATATCTTGTACACAAAGGAAAGTTTCTGCATTGATGTTTACTGGTAACGAGTGAAACAAAAGATATTCACTGTTTTCAAATTTATGTCGCATTTTGCCCCAGCTTATCTAACGCTATAGCGGGAGATGGTAACGAATGAATAAAAAACAAGTGAAAAGCAGACGGGCAATACTTTCATAAGCAGCCCCCTCAATATTAGAGCGCAGCTTTCAAGTGCCTGTTTCTGTGTTGAGTGGCGTCGCCGTCGCCATGCCGTCCTGTCTGTGGTGGAACCGATAGACATCAAAAAGTAACCAATGAACATGAAAAAATAAAATCAGAAAAAAAAAACCAGGATTGAATCGGAATTAACCCGGGCCCTCTGCGTGGCAGTTGAGCTGTCTGCCAAAGAACCACGGTGTTCGTTTGTTCCTTTGCTGCCGGTTTTCGACATGAATCACAACAAAAATCTTCATTAGAATATATATATATATATATATATATATATATATATATATATATATATATATATATATATATATATATATATACCGGCCAGAAAACACATTAATGGCCGACACCACTACTACACCATTGTTGTCTTTTTAGAATTCATTGAGTACCGTAAGTGGTTTCACCTTTACCAGCTACTCATTCACATGCTCTTGCAATTTCGGCAGTTCTAGATACCACTGTATAGATTTACCAAAGTAAACTCGCGCCGGTCGGCCATGCGGGTCACAATGGTAGCCCGCCATCCTTGAGCGCCATAAGCATTGGAGGCCCACAAGGGGAATCGGTCGCATGGAAGTTTATCATCGACCTCTATGGGAAGAAACCTGATGCCATTGGGGATCTAAGGCTAGCTCCTTTCTCAACGTCTTTTGTAGCACGTCCCAGATGTATTCCCCTTCAAAACAGTGAATGAATACATTATTTATGTCTTCAGGTTTTTATACAAATTAGGCAGTGAGTTCCCCATGGCATGTAGAAACCATGTTGTTCTTGAAAGGTTTTAACATGCAATGTCCCTGAATGAAGTTTAAAAACTTATGTTTTGGTGGCTGATGATATTGGCATTCTTTTAACCCTTTTTAAAGCGTCCAGTTTTGGGCCTCCACTGTGCACTGCTCTGTACAATGGAGCACGGAAAACATTATCGCGCTGATCACGGTTTAAATTTTTTCGTTTAACACTCCACAAATACTCCATTGAAACCCGAACGCGAAAAAAGGCTACACTAGTGACAAGAGCACTCCTGAGTTAGTAGTTGGTATCGAAACCATTATGGGATCGTCCCAAGCGTTATAACATAGCCACGCTGGTGCTAGAAACTAATTTGCAAAAAAACCCCTATAGGCACCGGGCGGCCGTCGTACGGCGCCAGCGGCGCCCCTCCCGAAAAGCGCCCCTAGCGGCGGCAGCGAAACCACTGGCATGTGAAGCAGACGACGCGGACAAGGCTCTGCTACTTTCGGCAACGTATTCAAGTAGTAGCGGCGGCGTTTCTTTTTAGACAATCGCAAGCTGTAAGCTGTTTCGTTTGTCGCCCAAGGCAAAGAGAAGCGGCAGCTACAGTGTTTCGTGAACAAAGCACGAAGCGTTCGACTGTCGGACATGTGTTCAGATAACGGGGCCACTCGTAGGGCTCCAGGGAGACTCCCCCGCAGTCGTTTGCGGTCGTGGCAGCATTCAATGGTCGCCAAGTCATCAAGAAGGATGACGCATGTTCTTTTCATGTCTTCACACCCAGGAGCACCGTCGGAACGTCAATCGACTAGGCTTCTTTGCGTGGTGCTGTGCTTTTATGCGTTTGCTTTCGTTTGGAGGCGGACCAGAGGCACGATGCCTCCTCCCTTTCGGGACTGCAAATGAGACCGGCCCGATTGGCGAAAGTGTTGTAAAATAAACATATTTGTATTTTAACTGCCAAACTCGCTGCTCCTCACTGTTGGGCTCCTGGCGGGAAGGCGAGTACTGACAGCGCACGTGCACTAATGGCGATGCCAGTTACATTGCGTTGCGGCTTTCAAGGCTTGACCAGCCGGCGTGCGCGTTTTCATGCGTTTGCTCTAGAGATGGGTCACCGCTTGCACGAAGCTGGCCACGTGCTTGACATCAAGGAATATAAAAGTGACAACGACTGCAAATTGCTTTGCAAGTGAACCCCGCAGACGAAGTTCAATGCGATAAGCTACGATGTGGAGCTAGATCTAGGTATCCCCATTCCTATTTCTATTTTAAACGCAAAGCATTTCTTATCTATATCTATAAATGCCTCTATTTCTCTATCTAGCCGCCTACATCTGGGCGCTCTCGTGGTCGCCTCCTTAAGTTGACATTAACCAAAATTGGCATAGGTGGGTACGAAAATAAGACGAACATGGCTGTCTGGTTGTGATATGGTGGTATGAGTAGCGCGAAAATCTTTGCAGTCACGTGCGGCACATACCGGGCGTATACCACGGGCCGCGGGATGCTGGTATGAGGCACAGGTGATTCACAGTGGATCGACCCAGGAACGGCTAGAACAGACATTGATAATTTAAGCGGGTGCATGTCCAAAAAATCCGGCATCAGCCACGTGAACCCGACGTATGCAAAGAATAGAAATCCGGATCCCAGCAGGAGTCGAAACCAGGTACTCTGAGCGGATATCAAATATTCTACCACAGAGCCAAGCCATGACTTGAAATTACTTTTGAAAAGATCCTATGCGCAAGAAAAATGTCGGTGCAACCAACGTCAATTGTGGTTGCAGTGCTGGCAATCTAATTTTATGACAAGGTAATAAACATTACTCATGTACTCATATGAAACAGACGTTACGTCGGCTTAACGCCAATTTTGGTTTTATTAAGACTTCTTGTTGGGCGAGTTGGTTAACATCAAAGGGGTACATAGTAGCGCAAACTTAGAAAATAGACACGAGAAAAGAAGTAGGAGGGAGCAGAAAGGTCGGACGCTCCCTCGTACTTGTTTTCTCGTGTCTTTATTTTCTAAGCTTGTGCTACTATGTACCCCTTTGATTTCAATGTTGGCTCCGCTTTTATAACCGTCAGATAAACATTACATATGTGCTCCTATGAATCTGCAAGCTATATTCAAGCGTTGCTCGACCCGGAACAATACTCTGATCAACGCTACGCGTATGATATACACAGCATCGGCACGAAATGTGAATCGCAACGTAGCGTGCGCTTCGTTTCAATAACACTGACGTCTGTTCTCTAACATGAGCGCTAACATTACGTCAGACCACAAGTTAGCCTTTAAACGTCAGTGTAGTCGGCATGCTTATTAAGCACACTATGTGCACACAACTCCATCTACAAAAACACGTCGATCCACCTCGTTACGCGTGACTTAAAGCTAAAAAAAATGCAGCATAGACTCGCTGATTCGGATAAAATCGGTTCCCACAATACGTGGGAACTGCCGAATTTTTCCTAATACTTTGTTATTCTGTCTATACGTTAACATTGTCCCCTAACATTAAAAAAATAGAGCGTACGTCTCCCATTCCCTTCTCGTCTTTACTGGATGCTTCGCCGATTGCACTTGTTCCTCAGGTGTAGTTTTGCACGCCCCCCGTTCCTGTTATGTTTTCCATTTATTTTCGATCCTTCGCTGACCCTTAAGATATTGTAATCTTCAGTCTTCGCGCACACGTAGATTTCGGCAGCGCACGACACAAGCGACGAGCACAATGAAGAGAAACGAACGTCCAGCCCCGCGCCCCCGCAGCAAGCGCCTGCGCCCTTTTCGGCACTCCCATTCCATTAGTTCCCCGTCGCCACCGAAAGAGGCGCCACCAGTCCCCGCGCCCGGTGCCTATACAGGCGTGATGTCGGGCAAGGAATGGCGTTAAAATATGTGATATAGCGTGGCAGAAGAGCAAAACAACAATCCGCCATCACACAATGTTAATTGCGGGACAAGTGTGTTGTTAAATGCTTCCCAACCACTGCGAAGTGCTCAGCCATAATTCTTCATCGTCAGCACCCACATGCAGCACCAAGAAAGTGCACATAATGCATTACAGGTGTGCAGCGGGTACCTCGCTTATTCACAGAAAAACGAATAATGGCGCGGTGGGTGCTGTCCTGCTTTACAAAAATTATGATTTATGGCGTAATCGATACTTTGCGGAAAGCCAAAACTTCAAACACAGTTGGTCTTGCCCCAACACGAAGCTGAGCTCAAAATCCGTATTAGGCTTAATCGTAATCGTCGGTGAACTTTTTTCTTCTTAGCCATAGTCTCTGCTGTGTCACCGAGTATAACAGAGGCATGACATTCAAACACAGCGATACCATCCTGTAAGGAAACACTCGATCACGTACTGGGGACCTGTCCGGGCATTCACAAGGCTCACATCCGCCACCTACGGCCTTGGCTACCACCCCGGTCGAACAAATGTCTTAACGCACTGAACGCAAGGTCCTTTGGATCGACCGCTCCTGGCCTTTGATACGAGAAACTGAACTCTTTCTTTTTAACTTATGCCTTAGGGCATACTGCCGCCAATAAAAAGAAAAGAAACCTACAATGCACACGGTGCAATATAAATAATTTCATCAAGCGAAGAAGTAAAGGTGAGCAAACATTCCAGGATTCATAAAATTGCTTTATTATCATGAAATGTGATGTGGGACTATACACAATGTTTAGTGCGATGCACCATTTACATACTACATCATGTAATTTAACGTTTATGTTTATTGACAAAACAATGTGCTAGCTGCAACGCAATGTGAACCTGAATTAAGCGGATGTACAATATGGCATGCCGCCGCAGGGATGTCCCGTTGACGTACCACGTGTGACGTTTATTACGCAAGAACGTGCAAAGGACGTGTGTATGCGGTCAAAGTATATGTATAGATTGTGCGAGTGTAGTTGCATTGAATATAAGTGTGCCGACAGAGGTGTGAAATGGCAGAGATAAGGCTGACTGTTATCAGTCGTCTAAATCTTTGTAACTGTGGCTGAAATGAACGTGGCATGGCTACATGCGTGGTTGGGCACGATCGACACTAGCTTAATGAAGCGCATGTTGCTCGTGCCTGTGCATTACAGCCCAGTCCGCTCAGACTTCCTCTCCCTGCGCCTGTCGGCATGCAAAGGCCACAAGCATGCACTACACGGACTCACTGACCTGGCAAATCGAGTCATCGTGAAATATGACAAGTGCTGCTTCTATGTAGCTCCGTTGGCTTTCTGACACTTTTCAAGCGCGATCTCAGTAAGAAACTAGGAAATCTGAGTTTAATTGAATTGATTTTTATTTTTGGCATTGACGCCTCCCAGAGTCCTCTTACCTGAAGAAATCTGGACCCAAGCGCAAGCAACGTAAACTGAGATACTTGATGCTGTGCAAGAATTTTCTCATACGGATCAGTAACTTTTCGATAAAAATACTCTTCAGTGACTATTTGACGCGTATCCACCTTTCCGCCATGTGTACGGCAAGAAAACATATCAAGGCTATTAACCTCCCTGGCTTTTCATTTATTACGCTTATTTCTCCTCTTCATGAAACAAGTGACGGCAGCTTCCATGTGACGCGCTCCATCCTGGAAGCTATGCATCCTCGTTTGTGGAGCATTAGTAAAGTCTACGATGCATCGCTGAACTATTTCACGGCGCTAATTAATTTCTTCATTTATGGCCAATACCCCACAAAGTGCATGCTTTTTTTCGTTCGCTACGTACATGCGCTCAATTCGCTCTTCAGTGGGATGCTACAGAGAGCTCCTACAGCTGCTAAATTTTCAGCGCATCAAAGCAGGGTGGTTTACTTCAAGCCGTTGCTTCCTTCATGATGAGACGATCAGCGTTTTAACGTGTGTTATTATTCCATGCTCCTGAGTATCCATCCTCTTGGTTAGACCCACAGGAGGCTTCTGTGTTCTGAGGGTTTTGTGCTTTCGGTGTGTTTGGGAGGCTTGTTGTGTTGGTTTGGCGAGGCGTGTTCATTTTGAGAGTGTGATATAGCTTGTCTGAGATTTTTGTTACGTGCGCCTGGCTTCTTGGGTTTTGTCTTGTGCAGGAGAGGAGGGGCGGTTGTTCGGTTTCGAGGTTTGGTTAGGTTTGTTTGGTTTGGAGGGCTTACGTGGTAGGCTGTGTGGGTGGCGTGCAGGGGGTTTGGTGGTTTTGCCAGGTTTGCCTCTCGACGGTCTTGAAGCTTTTCGTGGACATCCTCGTGCTCTTTCATTGATATCATATAAATGATCTTCTTTTGGCCACTCATTTTCTTTAGGTCGATTATTTTTCACCTCTGGAAGAGCAACGATGTGAATTAATATTTTCTCTTAGATAGCGAAGCGTTGATGTCATGTCATAATAAGCATCACCGATTTCGGAACTACATTAGAAACACCATAAAATGGACGTTATGGTACTAACTAGCCCAGCAAGGGTAGTCTTTGGTATCAACTAGTACACATAAAGCAGTGCATAAAACAAAAGTACCAACCAACAAGCGACAAGCGGACGTAAGCTAGTGGCAAGTAAGAAAGTGGATGTCATGATGCCAACTCGTCGGTTCAACGGGATGTGGAAAGGTGTATTTCTGATCGCAATTATTTGTTACTAGATGCATTGCCCATCACCTTAACACAACGTGAAATTCAAGTTTTGCTTATTAAGTCCTCGGCTTAGGCGTACTCCAAATTTTTGTTCTATTCGCAAAGCAGAAAAATGCAGAAACAAATATCATCCAGACTCTTATCAAAATACGTTCATATTAAGTAAAATGTCAAGCCCAAGATATATATGGCCACTGGTACCAGTGTCATTGCGTACAGGGCTAAGCAAAACTAACGTTTTGATAGACTTTCCTGATACAGACCAATCTTTCGGAAATATTTCTTCCATATTCAAACTTATATTAATTAAATCTGGGCAGCGAACTTGACGAAATGTTCTGCACACAAACTTCACTATTGTTCCCAGTCTGTGTGCGCGAAACGGTTGCTCTGCTTTTGCTGTTCGTGCCATCTCCCTGTTTTAACACCCAACTGAAAAATGCGATTGGTAGTCAATTACGCAGCTGTATTTCTTGCATCTGCTTGAACGTTCTTACGCTATCCGTAGCGTTTGTCGCTTTGATCATTATCGTTCTAATTTGTTATTTTGTTTGTATGTTCATGGCAATCTTATTCATATTCTTTGGAAATGTCGAGTAGGTATTCTGTTTAATCACCCCTATATAATGCATGATTTGGCTCTAAGGGTACTAAAATCAGATAAAATTACATCATTATTGACATTATGTAGGGGTCAATTCGTTCAATAGTTTGTACTTAAACATGTACACGGTGTGTTTGAAAAGTGCTAGGAACATTTTTTTTCTTGACGCGACTGCAGCTCGCAGCGCGCTGGCACCACGAATGCGCTGTGACGGAGTGGGTGACTTTCAAGACCCGCCAAGCGCAAGCTTTCTTCGAGCGTTTCTTCAGGCCAGATAGCTTTTTTAGTGAACACCTGTCGACTGACCCGGTGCAAGTGCGATATGCAGTGATTCAACAGCGGCACTACATCACATTTTGCGTTGGTCTGGCGATACCAGCCGATAAAAGGCATCGCGACGATTCCTTGACCCCCCTAACAGCCCCTACGTGGCACTATCAGTGTATTACCTATTCTGAAAACCGAAATCGTTCATCAAAGGACACCTCCGCTGGACTCGAAATGCTGTAGAAGAAATTTTCTCGTGTGCCCTTAAAAACATTCCGGAATCCACCTACCGGGTAGCCATCTAGTCGGAAAAAAGCCGTTGGCAAAATTGTGTCGACGCTCTAGGAATCTGCTTTGAAGATTTTGAGACATTCTAGCAACCTGTCATCAATCTATTATTTCTGAACTTTTCTCGACACTTTTTATACAAGTGACTGCGACATATAAGCGCAAATAAAAACCGACAAACACAAGAAAGAAGACAAAAACAGCGCATGTATTCGCCCTCTTTCTTGTGTTCATAGGTTTTTATTTGGCTAATATGTCACAGCCAGTTATCCATGACCACGTAGTCCAACAATTAATCATTTTTATACCAACCCAGAATATCGCTCGATCATTTAGCCATGCTTCGATTTACTTACCACGACATTTCTTCCCCCCGAAAATCGTACACAAATACTCTGTACTTGTCTTGTCGACAGCCAGTGTAGAAAAGTTGTCGTCGCATCTGTCCCCAAAAGTTCTTCGCGAAGTCAAGCCAGACCGCCTGGCAGCATCCGCCACGCATAAGCCAAAACCTGCAGCTCCTAGGTCTCGGTTTTGGCTTTGGTTTTGGGAATACGGGCTTCGGGATTGGTTTCGGTTTGTCGATTGGTATTGACACTGCAATATAAAAGAAAGCCCATCAGTTAGCAGCAATCCTTTAGCAAAAATATTTTAAGTGGGCAATACACAGTGCTTAATGTTCTTGTTGGTGATTCCTACGATCTCCCTGCTCTTGCACCATTCCTGTGGTAAGCCCTACTTGAGAATGTTAACCCTCCCTAATGTCAGGTTCACTATACCCGTAGCCGAAGTTGAAGTTGTTATATTTTGCATAAGCTTTATCTCAGGTGTTCGGTTTTATAACTCCCTGCCCATTTTCTACTTTGTCCAGTCAATGATCTGAGGCTTAGTATGCGCCTCAAAATAGCAGTAACAGAAAGCATATAACTTATTTACAGATAACTAATTATTTTAAAATTTCATGATATAGCCTCAGCAGAAAAATTCATATCACAGTTTCATTTCCGTATCCCGCACATCAACCTCCATCTCGTAATGTCGATGGGAGGTCAACCATTTTGAAAATTTTTTTTCGTATTATCGAAAGAAAGCAGACGAATTTTTCGAGGGGCTAACCTGTATGTTAGGCAACCAAACATATCGAACGGAGATCGGAACCTTCCCTTGCCTAATTGTATGTTCTATTCATTTGATTTTTTTTGTATTATGTGAGATGTGAGCTTGAAATCTTAAAGGTGTACTGACACCATTTTGAGACATCGCGAAAGGGACATTTATCGTTTCCTTGGTATGCAGTATTAACACTCTCCACACACCGGAATCAGCCCACACGTACAAAATATTTTCTTCGATTTTAAAGTTTTGGTCGCTGAGCATCAGTGGGACAGCCCCACCGCAATGGACATTATCCCGACGAGTCAACACAGTTCCGTTAAGATGGCGAACTCTGCCTCCTGCATGCACCCTAAATCACAGAAATCACTGTCGGGGTCGCTAGACACAGTGGCCCTATCGTTATTTACGTTCACCACGAGTAGATGGCAGATATGCAGCTGATGTCACGAATTTCTGTCTAGCCGTGACGTAACTCTGCCATGACACGTCGCGATGAAGCCGCCCACTCGATATTGAAACCGAAAGTGTTTCTTTAAGGTAGCGGTATTAAATATATATGGGGTGTATTCCCAAGCACCACCACAATACCCTTTTAAGGGTTTTCGACACCCATGTTCTTATTTAGAGCAACAATCCAAAAATATTTAAAATCGGTGTCAGTACTCCTTTAAGACTGAATTCCCTTGAATACAGGATAAACGTCAGACGGCATGGCCGCCGTCTGACGTTTTGACTCTCGTACTAAAATATGGACAAAACTATTGTCGTTGACTGTGGAATCGGGCTAGTAAAGAAACTGGGAGGAGAATTAGGAGTTTGTAGGCACTTTTGCAAGGGAACAGGCGTTACAGTTAACGAAAGAGGTAAAGAACAATAACAATGAAATTCTTTTTAATTTTTTCAACTTTGGTCAAAGATAAACAGAAACTGCGTGGCACTCTGGCCTGTTGCTCTTGTGCCATTAAACATTATAAATGCAGAGTTCTGCAGACAAGCACCCGGACCCCGGGTCTGTTCAAACTTATCGGCCACTAAGAAGCTTTGCTTTTGTTGAAATCCGTATGGGTTTCCTTGTGGCTTCGTACTACAAATGGGTCGTTGTTAATAAGCCTGTCGTAATCTTTTCTCGAATGCTATACTCGCAGACATTTCTTCGCATGAAGCTCAGTCTACAAAGGTAAAACGCGCAATGCTACCGCGTATCGATGCACTACGACAATTGCGTCCGTATCTTCTTCGTGAGAAGGAAAAGATTGCAACATTACTTGATTTTCTCAAGAAAGTTATTCTAAATGGGACGTAGCGCAAGCCAGAGGTAATCATATTTTTCTTGCTTTATACTTTGTGATCTCAAACTCTTGCGCTTCTTCTCACCTCACACCGTTTACGTACACTACAAGCGCCACATGGCGCTTGAGCCTTCAGGTGAGCCACCGTCGCCTTCTGCCTCTTCTGTCTTCTCACCTCAGAAAGTTGTGATGAACACTACCCACGAACTACTGTCTAAACAGACAAACCAAATTGCATCCAACGCATATGATGCACAGCATCACTCTCTACTTAGCAAGGAGGTGTCGCAACTGCTTTTGAAGTTTTTGACCGTTACAGGCCTCACATGTGACTGGTGAAGAGTGACATTTATGTTGGGGTGTGGTGTGTGGATATGGGGGGCCCGGAAAATTACTGTAGGCGGAATAGCTCACAGGCCACCGGTTAAGCAGGGCTGAGTCGCGCTGCGCGCGATTTTCTGTAGAGCATGCCCGCGTTTCGCTTTAAGAGGGACATTGGTTTCATATGATCAGAAAAGAAGAAACCGAGCCAGGCAATTGCCTGCAAATTTCGTAAGGTTAGATCCGCCGGCAACCAACAATCCTAATCCTAATCCTAGCCACAAAACGAGTGCCAAACTGGACTACTTGGCGCTGGAGTATATGTCCAGCAACCTGGCTTCAACGGTTTCTCTATATTGCCAATAAATATACGCTACTATAGCATGTGTAGGCACGTGCTTCACACAGCGCACTTGCTTGTGAGGATGTGATTGTTGCGATTGTTCTGATGCAGCGTCCATGCTGTAGCTTACAGAGGGAGTCTCTTAGAAAACTGCAATAACCCACTTTCCAGAATACACAGGTCTGTTCGATTTTGGAGTGCGTGCCTTGGTATATCGAACAAAGGAACTTCAAAGCATCGCACCGAGTCATCTGCACAATAATCGCACGAGTTCTCTATGAGAAGGGCAGGGTTATTATCACGTGCTATGGCCGTTGATTCTGGGAAACTAGGATTCGCGCGGGAGGGGTCAACACTATTTTTCAACATTTTGTGGCATCCTCTTCGGAAGATGAACTTTAGGAATTTCACTGCTTCTTGCAGGCTAAAAAATTGAGGAATTTATTAGTGAAAATTTTGGAGTGCTGAAAAAACTGGACATGACAAAAAAGTGATAGAGCTTGTTTACCACACCAACTTTTTAAATGCGAATGCATTTCATAGTCGGGCTATGTCAGGCATCCGGCGTCGTGCGGCGTTGGCGTTGTCCGCGGCAGGTGTTATCTCTCCGCTCTCACTCCCTCTGCCATAGCAACAGCTGCGGGCGCGCGCGCTTATCCTCGCCCCTAGCCACCGGAGCAGGTGGTGCGGGCGGAGTAGCGGAGAGTGAGTGGAGAGGAGGAGCGCGCTCTGACGCGTGAGGGCGCTCGCATCGCGGGAGCTGCGCGGAGCTATATATATATATATATATATATATATATATATATATATATATATATATATATATATATATATATATATATATATATATATATATATCAAAAATGAAAAATAAATAAAAAAAAGCAAAAAAAAAAACTGGCGCTGCGCCGTGCTCCCGACAGGGCTGCAGAAATTAGGCGCCTTTTCCTTCTTCGAACCACAACCACCATATATAAATGGAGTGAAGCGCGCGCGAAATGCATTCGCATTTCCTCACGATTCCCTTCGGGGAGGTGGGGGGCATTTTTTTTCTGTGTTCAATTATTTTTGGAGTCATGCCTATATATATCCGATAGCAGCGCAATGCATCAAGCGAAAAAACAAAACATTGCATTGTGAACACTTTTCTGAAAAACTATGTGAGAGTTCTACAAAAAAAAAAAACACAGTTGCAGTTCTGCAGCTCGTTTTTTAGCGTTCTATTTGTAGTAGTTCTATATTTGATCCGCGCACTCACGTGATATTTCGCTTATGTACTAATATCTATGTTTACCTTATGTTGTTACATGTAATATTTTATGTAATAAATTGTTTTTCTATATAATATTAGAGTATCCATGTACTGTCCTAAATGTTAGAAGTTCGTCTTGTGTCCTGCCCTGCGACGCCTGAACGACCACTAGTGTCAGTAAATAAAAAAAACTGTGTAGCTATGAAGTCAATCTACTCACCCATATTGCAGGCGATAGAGCAATCATCAAATGTTTCAAATCTGTTGGGACATTCATGGCAAACGAAACCTTTTTCGCATTCGTTGGTTTCGTTGCTATAGCTCCAACTTAAAAGGATGGTGTCGCAGCCTTCCACGGTTGTTGCTGTTAGGCATTTGTTTTGGTATATTGGGGTGCCTGAAAAACAGCAGTAAAATGCGTTTGTAATATTTTTCTATCTGGTCTTTCTCAAAATGTAAGTTCTCATTTTAAAACACAATTGCATTCACTCCATAAAAATTACACATACATAAATAGAAAGAAATGCAGCGCTTCTGTAGCCTAACCATTTATAATATACGGAATCACAGGTCCAGTGATCAAAATAGGTCTAGAGGCGTTCACTCTAAACGCTTAATTTAATACTTTGTGCAGTGTTACTGAGAAGACGAAGCTCTAACGACCTGTCCGTGTTTCAATAGGCGTGCTCTTTCTGCGTCCGATAACAAAAGGTTACAGTAGGAACTTTTGCTCAAACGGAGATGGATGACTAGATATAGTGTTTGCTTCCGTTGTTCACAAATGCTCAAATATTTGGTTACAAGCTCTGCAATTCAGGACAATATAAGGGGTGCCTCTCACCTCTGCCGACGGGGCTCGCAAGGTGCTGTGGAATGACGTGCGCACTCAGAAGAAGGCATAATACGTGCGCATTTACCATGTTTGTCGAAAATAACGTCTAAGAAAGTGCCTAAACACAATAACAGGCTTGGTATTTCAATGTTCTCTCTTGCTTCACAATATTGAGCAAGACGCAAACATAGAACACATAAACAAGCTCATGTAAGTCTCCATGCTTGCGTTGCTCTGCGCACCGTGCTATTGAGGAACAAATGATACATGTTTAAGACGACAGGCTTCAGTACGGTGGGCGTGCTGTAGAGTTCGAAGCACTATCGTATTGTGTTATTCTAGAGAGGCTTAAATTTATTCTGCCCTTGAAAGTATCGCGGTAGCTGTGGCACAACAAAGGCAACAATTCGGAGAACACTTTAGTGAGTCGAATTGATACAACGACAGCATAAAAGGCGCTGTGCATAAGTGCGTGCGAAGTGAGCTGTACCACATTGTTATTTATCATTGTAGGTGCGGGTCATATACCTGTGAGCCCTTTGTGTTTCAAGGATGTCGCATGTTGCGCGTAGCAACGTGGCACGCTTGCACTAACGTGTGTGTTAGGGGCCACAGTATGTATGACGCTAATACTGTAGAACCCCGCTGATACGTTTTACGTAAGAGCCGGCAATATCCAGTTCCGAGAATCAGAAAAAAAGAAAAAAAATATTTAGTGGTACACAATCTCATTTCAATGCTTACGCTTGAAAAAACTGTGCAACGTTGTCTGGTGCGTTTACCCATGCCCGAGCAGCAAGAAAGGGTGTTCGAGCACAGGTAGTGTCATATCCTTTTAGTAAATGCATTTCCACCACGGCCGACACCTTGCAAGCGGTCACTTTTGTCAATGGATCGTCACCGGATACGACCGCGTCTCCAAGCGGTAAGGTTGCACATACATTATGTCGCACAACCGTGGCTCGTCGTAGACGATCTAACTCCTCGCGAAAGTGAAAGTACCCCGATAGCGATCGTGAAAGAAGACGACCCCTACTCCACCAAATCCTAAACTTCGTTACCGGTACACGCATTGGCGCACTCCGCCACGATCTAGCCGACGGATAGTACCGTGGAGCTGAGAACGGTGGCATCCACACACTGTAAGCAAAAATGAGTCGAGATGGTAGTTTTATCAGCTTATCAGCCCCAAAATTCTCATGACCGAATCGTTTATTCCGTCATAGCGGAGTGAACACAGTATATGTCACCATTATGCTCCCGTTGCGAAGTGACGGAGTATATAAACGACATAGGCTTACTATACTCGATGTGGGGTATCTGCTCACGTGGTTACAAACTCCCCATGGAAGTTCCAAAAACCAGTTTTGGCAGTGACGTGCGTGCGTGTGTGCATGATTGTCCGCCTCTGTTTAGCGCGTCCCTGTGGAACTCCACTTCACCGAGGTATTGCAACGAACGGCTCATTCTGTTTTTTTGTATTCGTGTAGGACTATTTTCCCCGCACGGAACCGCTCTGGACAGAGAAAAGTTCTACCCACGCCAGCGCCCGACCACGAACACATCCAGCTGTCTGTCCCGCGTTTATTCTCCCATCGAGCCTCCATGCTCATGCCCACGAGTGCAACCCTCTAACATGCAGCGTATACCTTGCTTGAACGTGCGGATTTACGAAGAACTGGGAAGAATAGTTTCAACGGTAGCAAAAGAGCTGCGCCTGCGACGCTCTCGCCCCGACCGCCGGGGACGGTTGCTTTTTGCAGTGTCAGCGGTGTTTCACCGGCTGCAACGTCTAAATGTTGCTTGGTGCCGGCGGCGGCTGGAACTTTTGAGTGTTTGGCTTGGGGCCAAATATGGCTTTGTTTGGTGCCAGTGGCGTAGCGAGCTGGCCCTTCCGCACCGGCTGCCGTAGCACACTTCACGAGCTGGCGCCGGCCACCCGCGAAGCAAACAATATGTTTCACAGAAAATAAAGGCTGCTGGAACGGATAACAGTTTAAATGATCTCATCTGCGCCATGCATAAACCGCTGTCAAACGTCTAGCACGATGGCGACCGCAGACACGAGGCACACTGAACCAACATGAAGGCGCCCATGCACCTCGAGCAACAGCAACTGCGACTGCAAGCCATCTCGTTCGTTGTAAGTGCATCGCTCCATAACTTAAACTAAGCGGGTATAGCACACACATTTTTTTGTGAGTGTAAAATAACGGCGACGAAAGCTGCACAGTTGCAAGTATTTCGTGATCGCCAGCAATCGTTCATCGTGTAGTCATGTCGTACTCCTAGAATAGGCGTGGCGACGCGGTCGGCAATAACGCGGTAGCAGCGAAGCGCCGCAGTTCATCGACGGTGTTGCTGAATGTTTGCCGCTGAAGTGTTCGTGCACGGCCACTCGTGGTTCGTGTACGTTTAGGTACTTTTACGGTAAGTGGGATTCAGCTCATGGAACATAGTGCTTGCTGTTAATTAGAATTCGCTAAATTAAAAGACGTTGACGGTTAGGCGGGTTTATAATAAAAGATGGATGTGCTTTAGGAGTATCTATAAGTCCACCATAAATTTACACGCCAACCAAGAATGTTTATTGCTTAATTACGTGGAAAAGAAATTTCCCACCAGAGCTACGTGGGACGTCAGGATACGGTGCCTATATGTACCCGGTGACCGACGAGTAGTTGTGCAGCGTGAGCGACAAGCGGTGGTTAAAGTGAGTATTGTAAGATTTTGCGAACGTTGTGTGCATGTTTGTGTACGTTTTATCGATGTTGTTGGCTTCGATGCCGATTCCGTTAAACATTCCCCGGTGCACGTTACGACCGCAAAAGGTGTATATTTATTTCGATGGATACATAAAAGTTTTCTTTCATACTTATCTGAAAAAGTTCCCCGATGGATGTAAACAGATACTCCCCTAAATCCAACCCATAACTCCATTTTTTAGGGGAGTAACAATTTTACTCCGCCGTACGGAATATCATAACGCCCCTCGGGGAGTGCGCAGAGGACAAGTCATTTACTCCCATCTCGGCTTATTTTTGCTCACCGTGCAGAAATGCAATGAACCTGTGTTCATTCAGCAATATGGCTATTTGCATCATTATCATGTAACGTCTACTTCGTTTTTTTTGTTTTTTTTTTCATTGTGTTTATCTTGTGATTATTTTGTCATTGCATTGCCCCTCCTGCATGGGCCAGCATATTGGCCTGCAGTATCAATTCACCAACAGCTGTAGGCATGAAAAAAAAAAAAAACTAAGCACACGCAACACGGCCAGAGTGATGAGTCAGACCGCGAACAGCGCGAACTTCTCCGACAAATAATGATGACGACTTCACGCCATTGCGATGGCGGAAACAAACGCCAATCTAGAAGGCCTCAGATTCGCGAGTGTTTAAAAAGATTAATACCAATTATGCCAAGCACGCCATCTCTGCAATATGAATCTCGAAGACTATGCTTCGAGATAACAATATGCATGTCCCAAAGTATATTATGCATGTCGCTACCGCCACTTTCGCGGCTAATGACACGATCTAGCCAGTCCAAGCTGCGTGAAAAGTAGTAAACATGGGCTCTCTCTTCCGTGGCCGCTCAGCCGTATCGGAGTACACTTCGCGACGTATCATACAGCGACGTTCGTGGGGTTCCCAATACGTGGATCCTGTGGTAGCTATGCCGGAGTCGGCTGCAAACGACGTACAAGCCGATAAAACGCAGCAGTAAGGAACATAGCAGCGGGTTTCTACTGTACCTGGGTATAAAAAAAGAAAGCTACTCAAGCATCCACCTTTAAGAGAACGAGGACAGCTACAGGGCTAGCGTGGTAACCTGCGAGGCTCTCAGCTTGCCATACGCGAGAGTCACAGCTCATAAAGTGCGAACGAGTCGCGCGAACGAGTCGTGCTTCTCGCTGGCGTGTTCTTCATCGGTCGAACACGGCCGCTTTCATGACACTCATGCGTGGGCATCACTGTGTTTATTTAACATTTAAGTCTGCAGAATCATCATTTGGAGTCATTGCCAGGGAAACAGTGGACGGCCATTTCCTTCTTAGTGGAAGTCCCGGAGTGACGTAACAGAACGGCCGCGCTTTGTGCGCGCCATTTCGATATCGACTTTAAGATTCGATAATGGACATCTGAAACTACACTAAATTTTTTCGATTTCTAAAAAAATATTTATATCTTGAATTCCGACTGCACGACTTTCTCGTTGTAACAAGGGCACTCAAATCAATAATGAAAAAGTTAATGAACATGTTGTTCTAAATAGTCACTTAACTGTTCGTTCCTCGACAAATTATTTGCGCCTCGATGTAGAGTTCGTGTGCGAAAGCGACGGGAGCCTTACCATCATAGCATTGGAAAAGTGTTATTACAACAAGCCTCGCAAGTAAATCGCATTGTCAATGCCGCGCTGTTTCTAAAGGTATCTAAATGTCTCGAAGCGAACTCAGGACAATAGTCGCGCACTGCATGTACCTGCATGACAATTGTACGTCGTTGTCTAAATGTCCTGCCCCTTAGTTGCGAGAGCAGTGTATCGAAGAATATCTGGTGGTCGTTTACCCGGAGCCCGCTACGGCTCTGACGTCAAGTATTCAATCCATCTAAAAGGACTGACAAGGAGCGTGTTCGGTGTTCTTTAAATATTCTCATCCAGTATTGCGTTAGGGACGTACTGACAACCAATGAAAGATGGCTACGTCGACGCACTGTACGGACTACAAAGGCATACGAGCGCTTTTCCCAATCGTATTCGCTGAACTTGGTCGGCTTGCGCACCTTGTAATGGAAGTCACGTGATGCACTTCTGGATCACGTGACTGCATGCGTGCGCGACAGCGAGGGCATGGGGTCCACAGCGCTATGACAGTGGTGACCGAAGTACCTTGACATATCAGTGGCAGTGAGAGAAGACGGGAGAATATGGTACGATAGCGAAGCAGGCTTGAATCCTAGAGCGCATTTCTGACCAACCTTCGGTCTTTAACCAACTACTAGTGTCACGAGCAGCCCATAGTGCTGTGAGGTTAACTGTACGGGCTGTACCACTCAGTCGTCATGACGCAGCGTAAAAGCCTGTGCCCCCAATGTGTGTACCGTCCTCCTCTTAACGCTCTGACAGCTAATGATGAAGAACGGAGTGTCAGCGCTAGTTGCCGCGAATATTTCGCAGTTGTGAAAATGATTGGACGAGCAACGTAACGCTAGTACTGGTTTCGAGCAGAGGAACTGAAAAAAAAAAGAAAGGAGTCTGAATAGAAGGAGAAACAGGAACGTCGCTCTCCTTCAGCTGTAAAGAGTAATAGCTATGAACTAACTAGCTCCGTTGGATACCGTTTCAACGTAGCGCCTCCAGAAAAAATTTCGGACTCACGGCCAACACACTCAAAAATCACGCTACACGCACACTGTGTATACTGATACGCATAGCCTAAGGAACCTCGCGAACTACCAGTATTGCTAAACCGGTATATCGGAAGTGCGAGAAAGGAGCATCAGCAGCATACAGTAGGCGTGTCGCCGGTGGCGGAACACGTGACACTATCTGGCTTTCATAACAATCACATGAGCGTCGACATTCTTTGACTTTGGCTATGCAACAACTTTGTCCCGTGCAACACAACCCTCATCCGGCGCATGATATGACGATGACAATCTATGAACCTTTCTTTTCGGAATAGCTGTCTGGGAAGTAACGCGATAGAGATGGAAACGGGCCGCCACTTGCGTAATCCAAACCCGGGGATTTGGGGACCAAAGGATGGGAAGCTTCAGCTACGCGGCGTTGACAGTAGACATAATTCTAGCATCGTCGTTGCCAGCTGAAGTAGTAAAAGCGTCCCGCACGGCTCGTGCTCCAATAGAAAAAAAAGCTCACAGGGTCCTTCTTGCATTCACCTAAGATTACTCGAAGGCGAAAGCCATCTTCTTCTGTTTCTTTTGTCTCACTCGATGTACAGATCCCAATCCCGACGAAATCGTTCGCCACTTCACGTGGGTTAGAAGGAACTGGAAGCTTTCTGCACCTGACAAGATTATGCACGGCCTCCGGGATATGCCCACCTGTGACCACGAGACTGTTATTTGAGGACGCCATCATGTGACGTCAAGTTAGATGACGTATTAATGACGTCATGATGGCGTCACATAGTGGTGCCGTAGGGCGATGATTTTAACACGAAAATGCGTTATGCCGGGGCCCACTAAGGCTTCTGTGACGCATTTCCGGCACGGAAATGACGTTGAAAAAGTGTACACGACCAGATGTCAAAGAAAAAAGGTCCGTCAACGGGCATCGAACCTGCGACCTCTCAGTCCGCAACAACAGATGCCGAGCACGCTATCCGCTTCGGCACGGCCACAGACTGTGATCACCTCACTAGCTCACCTTTTATATCTACCACTTTCATCACAGTTCTCCTGGTCAGCTGGGTGGTGTCGCCCTCTTGGAGCTGTAATGTAAAGTAATTTGTCATTACTGTGGCTTCCGCGATTAGCAGCTACAACGCGTGTTGCTACGCATCCGTCCCAGTCAGCGCGTTTTCAGTAGAAGTGCAGTTTTGTAAACGCCTTAACGCACCGCGAGGTGGCGACCTTAGCCCAAGCGTCGGCCTCGCTCATACCGTCCGTCCAAGCCAAAATGCGACGCGCGCATCCCTACAGTGGCTGTAATACTGCGTTCCTCGCTTACGCTCGCCTCGAGAAAAATCGTGGCCGGGCTACTCTGGCGACACGACGCGCTCAGCATTTTCCGCGCGGACAACTTTTCTTGGCACTGAAGCGAAGGCTACAGAGCCAAATCGCGCGTATCTCACCGCTAAATAATATAGTTCCACAAATTCTTCCGTCTTTTCTGCGTAAGATATAAAAAATACTCCTTTCATTTTTTACATGTAGCTTTTAGAGACACAACGGAGTGCACCCCAATGAGATATTTGTGCTTGTTTTACTTTATAGGTTGTCACTTTGCGTTTTTGAACGCGTGAGAAAGTCGCGCATTTTGCCAGTGCCTCAAACGCTGCAGCGGCGTCTGCGTCGAAATACAACGCTGATTGCACGGAGCCATCACTTTCCACGGCGGTACGAGACGCATGTCAAGCCGGACTACTTCGCGTAGGGTTCATGCGCAGATGTTCCGCCCCCGTAGCTTTCCCTTGAGTGCCAAGAAAAGTTGTCTGCGAGTATAGTCCGACCGCGAGTATAGTCCGAACATGTGGCACATACCCTTATGCCACGGGCGGGTATGTGCCACAGGTATGCGGGGACGCGCATGCGTTGTGGGGAGAAGAGGGGACGCGGGCGACGCTCCGTAGAGTACAGGATTCCTAGAGGAGAGAAAGGGCGTGAGGGAGGACAGGAGAGAGAGGGGGGAGTGGGACGTGGGCGCCGCTCCGTAGAGTAGAGGGTTCCTAGAGGAGTGGAAGGGGATGATCGTAGGAGATGAGAGAGGGGGGGGGAGGGGACGCTCATGCGCTGTGCGGGTGTGGGACGCGAGAAGGAGGGATGGACGAAGCCTCCGCAAGCACATACAAGCAAGATCAAGGAATGTAGTCAACCTGGGCGACAGACACCACCTGCCTAGCTATTGCTAAGCAGCCCCTCTGTGCTCTCGGCCATGACTCTGGTGACTGTGGTAGTTGTTGACGGCCTTAATGTACTACAGTGTGCTGGTTGGCACAGTGGGTGCTTCCTTTCTTCATGAAAGTGGCCGGACGCGGGATGGACAAAGCCCCGAGCATAAGATGCTTCGCATCTAAAATACTCCTCGAATAGTAAGTTCCAGGCGAGCTAGGGGAAAAACTGTTGAGAATGTGGCGAACTTATCTTCATTGAATAGACGTAGGTACGAATCGAGATGTATGAACAAAGATACTGTCAAGGCTGACTATGGTAATTACGATTCATCCTTGTAGCTGTGGTTGAGATGAATCTGTACGCTCGGATATGCGCGACAACTGATTGGATGAGTACACGTGCACGAAAGCACGCTTTCTTCACGCTTGCCCAGCTGACACCCGACAACACTAGAATTAGGCACACCTGTTCTTCTCAGACTGGCTTGCTGGGGATAAAACAGGTTTGGACTACTGGAGAAAATGCGGCGAAATGTGACGTGTAATGCTTTAGCTCCGTCCACATTTGACGCTTTTGAAGTTCAGAATTGGTTACGAAAGAAGGGGCAATGACATTTCGTAAAGCAATAAAGTTCGCCTGGACATATTCAGTAAACTTGCGGAGTAGAACACCAACTTTTTCTAAAAAAGCTTTTCCAGGTCTCGAGGTATTAGCGGAGAAGAGTTTCCTGCTAGATGGGCCTCAGTGTAGTTTTGGTGCTTAATATTATTATTTCCGCCTGTAGGTCAGTACGCTAAACCAAGTCTACTTCACATCCCTGGCTTTATTTATTTGTCCTGTTTCCTTCGTAATAATCATCATGAAAGAAGAGATGGCGACTTCTGTTTCACGTGCTCCATTGTGCGGTATACGCATTTATGTTTATGAGGCATCATTAAAATGTAGTACGATGCGTGTATATTGGAAGCACAATACTAATGAATCTCGTTATTTTTTAAATCGGCAACAAAGAACGAGTTTATTTTTACGTTTTTGTAATTACGCTCTTACGGCTATCTAGCGTGATGGTACTCAGAAATGCTATTGCCCATCAGGTTTGATTGCATCAGAACAAGGCCACTTAAGTACAGATGTTGCTCTCTTGTTTACACCCTCCTTACGTTACATGATCAAATTGAGACATCTGGGCCCTGTTTTATTGTGTGGCATTTATCTGTAGCGCATGTTTGGGGGGACTTCGTCTGTTGGTTGCTTGAGGTGTGCTTGTCGTGATTGTGTGGTGCTGTGGGCTTGGTTGTTTCATTCTCTGCAGTTAACCTTGAGGGCTTGTGTTGTGGGGTGCTTATGGGGCGTGGGGCGGGTTTCGAGTTTTGGTTAGGTATGGTTGGCTTGGGTAGCTCGTTTGATGTGGCTCGGTTTCGGGGGTAGGGCGGGCTGGGCGTCTGGTGGTCTTGAGGTTTTGCGTGGACATCCTCGTTTTCTGTCACGCAGTGCATCGAATTCACTATCGTTTGCCTGCTGTCCTTGGCCACGTGGACGTTTCTTCAATTCTGAAAAAGCACCAGCATGAATAATATTCGAATGTGAAATCATTTCTGTTTAAATGCTGTATATTCGGTATTCTGGTATCAATCACTCCTGAGATTTTCCGTGCCAGGACTATAATAATATTTTGACGCCTAACGATAATTTCTCTTCGCTCTCAGCTACAATTTCAGTGAGCAATACTTTATTTCGCAAACAGCATGAACACAGTGGCCATATTTCCACGGTGCACAGCAGAATAGCGTGCATACAGGTGAAGATGATTAATTTTTTGTTGTAAATCAGGCCACCTAAAAGCAGCGATGATATTGACATCAAAAAGAAACAATCAAACTGTTTAGCCAAAAGAAGGTCAAAAGGAGGTCTCGTTTTACAACTCTGTAAATTCGAGTACATGTAGAATATTTTTAAAAAATGCGCTTTGCCTTTCTATCATGTTGTTCTATGCGTATCTTCACTTGCCTAATAGTGAATCAAATAAATCCTTATTTTTATCTCGGCTCAACTCGTATGAAACGGCATGAAGATTGTTGACACATCAATGGAACGGCTGCTGCATTGTTTGCGCGCGATATGTACAAGCGAAACTTATAATCTGCAGATTTCGCTAGTCGTACGCGACAAACTCGGCGCCAAAATTAATCTATAAATGATGTTCTCGAAGGTGCATCGCACAAGTTACTATTTGTACGCACCGTTTTTCAATTACCGATGCTCACTCAATAGTGGGCCATGTCGGCGGTCAGCCGTTCCTTATGTGGCAACTAGATCTTTTAGCAAGGTCACTAGCTACTTCCAGTCGCCACGTTTAATTGTTATACATGCCCTCACGTCCGGCGTCGTCCCGGGCACGTGAACGATTAGGCACCATTTCGACCCCATAGGCGCGTCCTCACGCCGAACCCACAGTCAATGAAAACTGTTTCTGTTCCGGGAGGGAAAGGGCTCATAATACAAAAAGGAAATAAATAAAGAAATAAATGATTAAAAAGATGGAAAGAAAGCAAGAAGGAGAGGAACAAAGAAAAGAAAGAAAGAAAAAGAAATAAAGAAGGAAAGAAAGAAAGAAAGAAGGAAGGAAAGAAAGGAAGGAAGAAGAGATGGAACAAAAAGAAAGAAAGGAAGAAAGAAAAAAATTGCCAGAACCCACGCACTGTGCAAATCAATGTAAGGCAAAGCAGCAAAAAAGAGAAAATCGTGCTGCACATGACATGTTTTTGATGATTTGCATGTTAGGGCCTGTCATTTATGTTCGTAATACAGTCACGTTGTGCAATACCAGTTTTGGTATACGTCAAGCTAGGGGATTGGCCCGCGAGTGCACCATGAGCGTGGCATATTATTCATGCTGTACAACACATGAATTTCCTGGTTTCATATTAACAATTGGCAGTTATGCTCGTTGTACAGATACGTCACGCCATCCCAGTTCTTGATTATATCAAGCTAGCAATACGGCCGCGAGCTCATCATAAGCGTGGTATATGAAACACATTGTACATGAGATGCATGTCATGATTTTCATGTTGCCGTCTGCTATGTATGTTCATCATACAGTCACATCGAGCAATACCAGTTTTGCTGCATATCAAGCTAGTGAACCGTCCGTGAGCCCCCCCATAAGCTTGAAATGTACATCATGGTGTATGTAATATGCATGTCATGATTTGCATCTTAAAACCTGTCATTTATGTTCGCCGTACAATGACGTCGCGGCATACCACTTTCCTGTATATCAAGCAAGAGAAACGGCTGCGAGCGCACCATGAGCGTGGCATGTAAATCATGCCCTACATGACAAGCATATCATGATATTCACGTTACTATCTGTCATTTATATTCGTCAGAGAGCCACTTTGAGCGTTGCCAATCCTGTTGCATATGAAGCTACCGAACCGGCCGCGAGTGCACTATGAGCGTGGCATGTAAATTATGCTGTACATGAAAGGGTTTTCATGATTGTCATGTTATCACTTGTCATTTATGTTAGTCGTACAGTCACGTTATACATTGCCAGTTTCAGTGTATATCAAGCCAGCGAAACGGCCACTAGCACACCATGAGCGTGGCATGTAAGGCATGCCGTTTTTTAAATGCGAAGCATTTCTTTGCGTACTGCAGGCACTTTTAGCGTTTCTATCTGCGTATCTATCTATCTATCTATCTATCTATCTATCTATCTATCTATCTAGCCGCCTACGTCTGGGTGATCACCCCTTTAACTTGGGGTAGACCAAAATTAGTATGTGAGAATAAGATGGTTTGACGAATATGACTCGCTGGTCGTGACATGAATAATGACAATCCCGTCGCGTACGTCGTCAAACTCTTTCGGGCAAACCCTGTGGCACATACCACGGGGCGGGTATGTGCCACAGGTATGCGGGTATGTGCCACAGGTGAATGACAGTTCAGACTACCCAGGAATGGCGAGACAAACATTGGTACTTTTAACGCCGGAGCGTTAAAAAGCTGACGTAATCAGCAGCGTTGACCGGACGAATGCAAATAATAAATGTCAGGGTCCCAGCAGGAATCGAACCCAAGCATTCTGCGTGGCAATCAAGCATTCTACCACAGAGCCACGCCAGGTCTCGGAACTGCTTTTCGAATAGACCCGTAATGTTCGTGAAACGTCAATTGTCGTTGCAGTGCTGGCTATCCAATTTTATAAACATTACATATGTACTCCGATGATACAGCCGTCACGCCGGGTTAACATCAATTATAGTAAAGCGCCATCCACATAAGTTGATATATGTTGCAGTGTCCAGGGCTACCATCCTCGCGAGCACAAGCGCTACATATCAGTTTACCGCTTCTGGTGTTGCTACTGCCCATGTTGCTGTTGGCATCGTTACGCAACTGTAAACAAATTGTTATGCAAAACATATGCGACTGTGGAACATATGTCTGTGCGTACAACATTTGTACATATATTTAGCGTAATTTCGTAACGTTTCGCTCAATAAAACATTACAACACAGTCACCTTCCCTCCGCATGCTTCGCATAACATCCGATTCCCAAGGTACGTGGAATCTGCCAAATTTTTTTTATTGACACGATATATATGGAGATTTGGCGCACAAGTAAAGTGCCGGCTACTCCTTAGCCCTTGAGTGAATATTGAACATAAAAATTCAAGACATATATGTCACGCTTTTTATGTTACCAGCTGTATTTTATGTTAGTCCTTCAGAAGTGTCTCATCATACTAATTTTGCTATACACCTATTTAATTAAACAGCCGCGAGTGCCCTGAGACATGTCATGTAAGTAATGCTGTATATGGCACGCGTGTCGTGATTTGTACGTCAGAACCTGCCACTTATGTTCGTCATACACTCTTGTCACGTTATTGTAACAATGGTAAACATCAAGTTAACAAAACGGCTGCAAGAGCACCAAGGCTATGGCATGTAGAATTATGCCGTTATGGCAAGTATGTCCATTTTTTATGATATGGCCTATTTTAGTGCGTCCTGCAGTCATGTTATGCCATACGAATTTCCATATGCATTCCTATTAACGATACGGCCAGGATAGCACAAAGTCATAGGCGTCTACATAGATAGATAGATAGATAGATAGATAGATAGATAGATAGATAGATAGATAGATAGATAGATAGATAGATAGATAGATAGATGGATAGATAGATACATAGATAGATAGATAGATATATGGATAGATAGATAGATAGATAGATAGATAGATAGATAGATAGATAGATAGATAGATAGATAGATAGATAGATACGGTCAAACTCGCAGAAGTTCGCTGAGAAATACTTCGCATTTTTCTCCTCGAAGTAAGTTCTGAAGTCTCATTTGCGTATTCGGTTGAATCCTTTCTACGTAGCGTTCAGTTGGGCTCTTAGGATACGAAAAGAAAATTGTGAGCCATTCCGTTGTGGGAAGGTGGATCACCAGTCCAGCTCTTTAAAAGAGCGCATGACACAGAGGTAACACAGAATTTCGTACCAATACCTATATCTATATCATAGACTAAATGAATATAATTCGATGAACTTACCACGACACTTCCTTGCAGAAAAATCGTATGCGAATACTCTGTACTTGGTCGTACCGACAGCCGGTGTACACGAGTACTCGTCGTTTCTTGCCCCAATAACTCTTCTCGAAATCAAGCCAGACCGCTTGGCAGCAAGGCACCATGCATAAGCCAATACTTGCAGCCCCTACGCCATGGTGTTCGTTTTATTTTGGAGTGCCATGGTTTCGCCTGGCGGTTTCGGCTTCTGGGTCGTTATTGATACTGCAACACAACAGACAGGCTCTCACACAACACACACAAACGCTACAACATCCTGAATGGCTACCATTATCACCTTCCTGACCTTTTTGAGGATATGCGTGACTTGATAAAATTGACGCTGTGAGGATCTCTTGCTTATTGTTAGGTGAACGAAGTGTATACACTTAACCGGGAGCGAAGTTATTAGGTGGTTGTTTCTACATGTAGGATAAACGTTTTCTCAAGTTTAGGGAAAATTGGTATGTTTTTCTAATTTTCTGTTTCCTCCCTCCAAAAATATTCTACTTGATACGCACTTCAAACGAAAAACAATGCTCAGGCTAACATGTTACTTGAGAAATACACAGTCATTTGTCATCACAAATCACATCGTCCCAGCGTCCGTTTCCTCTTCACATGGCACGCAGAACATGCGTGACGATAGTCCAAACATTTTTCTTTACATGCGCAAAGTGCTGTCTCCACCCAGTCTTTCAGGCAATCTCTGATCAATAGGATGTGAGCGGCATTAGATGGTGTCACACAACATATTCGTAGAATTGAAATGCGCTCGGCACTAATTCCGCTAAACGGAAATACGTTAGCATAGGGTCCAATGGCCCTTCGGTGGACGATTTAAAAAGAGCTCGTACAACTGAATAGTCCGTTTATTTGACGTTTGTTTAAATGGCTATCTTACTGTACTTATCTCGACACGCACATTACGGAACTCCCGAAAGTAGCAACAAATCTAGAGACCCCCCGCTACGGCATGGCTCAAGATGGTATCGTGGATTTAGAGAGTGAAAGTTCGAGAAATGATTTTCTATTCAGCCGACCACAGTCACGGTCACTGTCGTGTGATCTTCATGTCGCGAGCACCGTTTCATCATTTCCTCTTTCACGTTTTCGGCAAGCGCACCTTTACAGAATGCTTGTGCCGTGGAATCGTTTCCCCATGTCAAGTGCCTTAAGTTCTTAGGCGTCTCATCCTGTGTGTTATAAGTAGATGCAGGTATTTTTGCGTATGACCTTGACTTTCAGGATAGAAAGAATTACTTATAGAAAGGGTGGGCTAATTTGGGAGAATAAGATTGCGGAAGGATATTTTCGGCAACCTTGAAAAAAAAACGCTTCAGAGCATACCATTCAGTCACTTGTACAAATCTAGTGGCGATCGTTCAGAAACAAGGACGCCATTAGGGTAACATATCATTTCAATTATTGCTGAGAAGTTATTGTTCGTACGAAAGTCAAAAGCACACTTTTTTTCCAACAGGTCCTGTCACGATCGTTAGAAAATTGACGGTCGAGACTTTGTTAGAAGTATACGTTTGAAAACCGCGAAACTCCCTGCATAATAATTTTGCAAATCTTGGATTGTTCGTAAAGTTCGAAGCGATATAAACGAATGTCGGCGCGCGTATCGGCCGTTATTTTGGTCTTTTTTTTCGTATTTTGTAGGTGTTATCCCAAGATGATTGAAATTTCCGGAGCCTTCCGTTACGGCATCCCTCATAATTCATATCGTGGTTTTGGGACGTTAAACCCCAACAAATAAAGAAATCAATTGAAAGCACTGCGAAAAAAACATGTAACATTTCAGAAAGCTCGCAATGCATCGTGTCCTCACAGGCAGGGGACATATATTAGGTTGAGCACATTATTTGGCAGAACTGTAATGAACAACTGTGCACCTGTAAACTGAGAGTACTTACCCGTACTACAGGCATCAGTGCAATCACCAAATGTTTCGAACCTGTTGGGGCATCCATGACAAACGAAGCCTTTTTCGCATTCGTTCGTTTCATTGTTATAGCTCCAGCTCAACAATATTGTGTCGCAGCCTTCCACTGTTGTTTCCGTAAGGCATCTCTTGAGTAATATCTGGGTGCCTGAAAAGAACACGTGTTTATAGCAGTGAGATGAGTTTGTGATATCTTTTTCCACCACGTAGTCTTCAGGAACTATATTTCTCAATATGAAACATGTCGCTATCTTCAAATATGCATGTAATAAAAGATTGCTTAAAATTGTGTGCAGTTGCACTCGACGCGATAGCTGTGGGAAAGTATACAGCTGCGATTCGCCTATCCTTCTGCGACGATGGCGTTCATGGGCAAGCACGCGCTGGCGCTTCAAACTGGCAGCCTGCTCAGCATCCTATGGTGGGAAAGGATTCCATCATTCGTGATGCGATGGCGCAATCTTCCCGATTTCTTTCCTTCTCCTCCTTTATCTCCTCCTGAACTTTAGATCACTCTTCAACTATGCTTAAGACTTGAAAAACAGCGCAAAGAAAGGACGAAGGAAAGTGTAGAAACAGGGCAGCGCCCGTCCCTGTGTCACTTTCCTTCGTCCTGTCTTTGCGCTGTTTTTCAAGTCTTAAGTTATGTACCAACTAGCCCGCCTTTCACCACTTCTCCAGTTTCAACTATGATTCCCTTTCCAACGCCTTGCTATATTGCACTACACATGGCTTTGCTGAGCTTAACCGCCTCTCTTTCTTTCCTCACCTTCACATCCCTTCTCCTGACCCTCTCTTCCCTTTCCCATTACCTTGCTATACTATATAGATAGGCTTTGATATATATGATTTTGCCTGGATAACGCCATCCATGGTTATGCTATGCCTTACCCTCTCTTCTCCTCCTTTCTATCCTCCTCACCTTTACATCAACCTCCTCACCTTAACTTTTCTTTCCAACCCATTGGCTATGCTATACTACACATGGCCATTTTGTACGTGGCTATGTTTTACATGGATTTTGCCTGCGTGACAAGAACTGACGGCAGGAGAAGAAAGGCGATTGACAGCAGATAACATGAAATGACATAAGACGACAGCCCGGGCCCCTAAAGTGTTCCGCACGCGAAACTCTAGAGCCGTTACAACCTAGTTGCCGGGTGCACTTCTCGTCGCCATTCTGCGTCGTCATTTATCGTCGCCATTCTACGTTGATTTCAATGCTCTTTTTCCCATACATTGAAACTTTCTTCATCTCACGTGGTGTCACACTACCTCCGGGTATGAGCGTCACACTGCCACTTTATGACGTCATCATGCCTTCGTGATGCTCATGATGACGTCATGAATTGTCATTGTGACGCCATGTAGTGACGTCCCCGCTCCTTGGGAGAAGGTCACATGGTTTTTCTGTGCGCTTAAATGTGGAGGAACGCCTCGAAAATAAAAGAAGTGTGTTATTCACAGTCTCAATGTGAAAGAGCTTCAAATAAACGCAACAGTTGCATGAAGCAACCGCACGTGGTTACACTAAAGCTGACATGTATGCTTAAATGTGGTCCCAGAGGTGACATCTGCAAACACTTAGTTTCCTACTATGTCCAAAGTGACGGTGAAGATGGAATGGTAACTGACGTTTTTCTACGCGCGTCATTGCGCATGCTCTTTCGTTCTATGCTTACAAAGACTGGGAAGCAGTACCTAAGCTAAAACCCTGCTGAATAGCTGTCTATAGCGTTTGCTTCACTTAGCTCCGAACTGAAATTTGCGGCAAGCATTTAATTTACGATCAATATAACTGTTGGCTCTTACCTTTTTTCAGGGGGCTCGCAAGATGCATTGCAAGGAAAGATGCGCTTAAAACAAAGGCATAACGCACTTGCGCAGCTCATGTCGGTAGGTAATAAAGCCCAGGTGGCCGACGAAACAGTATTATGCTTCTTCGATATCGAAGATTTTGTTACCCAAACAATTTAGCAGAATACTAGCAAGCAAGAAACAAGCAAGCTCACGTTAAGCTCCATGCTTGCGGCTCTTTAAACACAGTGGGATCGGGAAGCGAGAGAAACAGGTTGAAATCGGCAGGCTGCAATATTGGGGGGCGTACTAGTGCACGAAGTGCTACCGCATTGTGTTATGCCCGCTGTGCTCACATTTGTTCCCGCCTTTGAATATTGTTTTAAGGGACAAAGGCGATAACTTGTAGAAGTTTTTTTCTTTTTTTAATTAAATCGTTTGACAGAACGACAGCCTAAAAGATGCTGTGCGCACTCGTGTGGGACCACGTCTGCACCACATTGTCGTTTCTTTGTATTTGTGGGTGTGGGTCGTAAACCCCTGCGGTCTTTGTGGAGACACAGAAAGAGAGAAATCGCTTTATTGAAAACCAGAATGATTAGGGCAGCGTATATTTGGCCTACGTAAGGAGATGAGAGGAGGGGAAAAATGCCTTAGGAGAATGGGACAGATATATATGTAAAAAAGTAATAAATAAAGGTAGATTTTGTATTATGCAGTATAGACTAGGTAGCGTAGTATGTACGAGAAGTTTTGCAAGCGATTTAGGTCACTGAATTTATAATGTTAATTCCTGAATTTCGTAACAATACCTCATCCATATACCGTAACAAAACGACGAAGGCCTCGGGACCAGAGTAATAACTTGCGAGGTGTTCAGCTTCCCAAATGCGAGCGGCGAAGTTCTTTGCGTGCTCCCGGTACGCGTGAATGCTGCACTTCTTGCAGGCGAGCTTACTTATGCGAAACATCCATTAGCGAACCAAAGGCTTTACGTCTATCTATCTATCTATCTATCTATCTATCTATCTATCTATCTATCTATCTATCTATCTATCTATCTATCTATCTATCTATCTATCTATCTATCTATCTATCTATCTATCTATCTATCTATCTATCTATCTATCTATCTATCTATCTATCTATCTATCTATCTATCTATCTATCTATCTATCTATCTATCTATCTAGCCACCTACGTCTAGTTTCTCTTGTGATCGCCTCCCTAGCTTCCTATAGACCAAAATTCGAATGGAAGGGTAAGATAGTTTGACGAATACTATTGTCTGGTCAAGACATGAGTATCATGAATATCCTGTCACGTAAGTCGTCAAACTCTCTCCTCCAGACACGTCTGGCACATACCCGTATACCACAGTCCACGGGTATGCGCCACAGGAGATGGACAGTTCATATGGGCCCAGGAACGGTGAGAACAGTAATAGGCAACTTAAATTCGAAAGCGTTAAGAAAAGCCGATATCGGCAGAGTGGAGCCGACGAATGAAAATAATAAATGTCAAGATAGCAGCAGGAATCAAACCCCAGTGCATTGCGTGGCACTCAGGTATTCTACCACAGAGCCAAGCCACGTGTTGATACTGCTATGAAAAAAAGACCCTATGAAGACGAAATGCTATTTCGTCAAATGTAATTGCAGTACAGGCTATCTAGTTTTTAACAAAGCAATAAACAGTACATATGTACTCCCATTTTGCAGGCGTCATGTCGGGTTTATGACAATTGCGGTTCCAGTTCTGGCTCAGCTTCTATAGCACTCTAAAAAACATTATATTTGTATTCCAATGGTTCAGCAAGCTATATTCAAGCGTTGCTTTACCACGAAGGAATACGCTAACAAAATTTCCGTACGAACTACACATCGTCACACCGTTAAGTGCGATTATTTTCGATAATACTTCCTTTCTAGCTCTAAGGTGACTGTTTACGTTGCGTTAGATAGTAAGTTCCCCTTCAAACTCCACTGTCGTCGACGTTCCGGATAAGCCCCCGATGTGCACATAACTACCACACTTACAAAACCACGTCGGTCCATTTCGTAAAGGCCGGCTCAAAGCAAAGAAATTCGGCATAGACAATTACTTGCCGACTCCTTCGCATGAAATCTATTCCCACAATGCGTGGGATCTGGCGAATTTTTTATTCAGCTCACGGGTTTCAATGTCTGGAATATTGTGGGGTGGGTGTGTGACAGCTCTAAACAAGCACTAAAAAATGGTACAATAGATTACAATTGATGGAGTTTAACGTCCCAAAATCACGATATGATTATGATAGACGCCGTAGTTGAGGGCTCCGGAAATTTTGACCACCTGGGGTTCTTTAATGTGCATCTAAATCTAAGTACACGAGTCTCAAGCATTTTCGCCTTCATCCAAAATGCGGCCGCCGTAGCCGGGATTCGATCCCGTGACCTGCAGGTAAGCGGTCGAGCACCATTTCCACTAGACCACCGTGGCGGGTCTAGAAAATGGTACAATACATAGCAAATTAATATTACAATATGAGTATAAATTAAAAAAAATACATTGATGAAACAAAGCAAGACAAGCGAGAGCAATAACGAGACATATGTAGGTGCAAAAGAAAGAAACTCCAGATATACTTTATAAAATATTAAAATTTAAATGTAGAGAATATCAAGCAGTAAAAATTACGTACATCTTCCCAAAGGGAAACCTGATGGGATGCGAAGCAGCAGCGTTGCGCATGGGAGCGATGGAGAGGGTGAAGCGAGAGAGAGGTGACACGTACAGACATATTTCAACGCGTACGTTAGGCGCGCGTCAGGCGGCAGCTGCGGGCGCTCCGGCGAGCGCGCGGCAGGCGAGGGAGAGAGTGACGTCAGCGCGCACTGCGAGGGGCAGCCTGACGTCAAGCGCAGCTGCGGCGTGACCTACTTGGCACTGCTCCAACACCTGCGGCGAGGGTAGCGCATTGCGGCGCGTTCGTACGGACTTACGGAGGGACAGCGTTACACAGCCTAGTCAAATAGCTGCTCCGCATCTAAAAATAGTAGCAGTGCAGCGTTAACCAGAACTAACACACAGTGAAGCCATGGAAACTATAGGGTATGTTATTTGAAGCAATTATTGTGTAAACAAAGCAAAGTGTACGGGCAGATAACTTGCCGCCGGCAGGTTATTTACATCTACATTTACATAATCGTCACTACGAAATAACATGCCCTATAGTTTTATTGCCCGCTGTGGTTAATTTTGTGTTGAACAAAGAAAACGCGCCCTTAAAATTCTCCTTTTTTCGCTCATTAGCAGTACAGCAGTGCAATAAAGTTATTGGGACACTATGGCGACACTATAGCCATAGAGCCCGTTCCAAATGTTCAACCCTCGAGGTAGTGCCTGCGTTCCACCCGCGTTTAGCCAAACAGACGTCTAAAGCACATGCTATAATTGAAATGACTTGAGGAGCCATGTGATCTTACAAGAGGCAGTTTGTTTTGACAGTTGTTGTATATTGTGGTATATTGCCACGCGCGTTTCTTTCACTGTATTCGGTTTCCACCCACAAATACTATCAGCAGTACTCGGCGCAGACCGCGCCTTATTGTTCCAGAAGCTTCTCGCTTGTAGTAGATCGTTCTGTTAAGATTGCACGCAAGACGCTTACACTCAAGATTATTCCAGAGCTTGCGCGACGACTAGTGATAAGGCTAGAATGTTCGACGCGTGCATTATAAAAGCCGGCGCGTTCCAACGAGGTTCAGTTGTTCGACGGCCGACGCTCCGTTCGCCGCTATCTGTGCCAGTGTGCCTAGCTGTAATCTGTCTTTACGTTTCACGGCCACAAGTTCGGCCAAAATAAACAGTTCCTTCTTTGACCCGCTGACTGTTGCCTTCGTCGACGTCAAGACCACGTGACATCTGGTGGAGGTGCTTCCCGGTCCATGTACCGAACGCCCCCCTCCAGCCGTGAGCCGAGCCCACTCCGTGAAAAGGACATCG
Source organism: Rhipicephalus appendiculatus (assembly GCA_030522465.1). Classification (NCBI taxonomy): domain Eukaryota; kingdom Metazoa; phylum Arthropoda; class Arachnida; order Ixodida; family Ixodidae; genus Rhipicephalus; species Rhipicephalus appendiculatus. The sequence continues at coordinate 47,284 of JALIZH010015106.1, forward strand.
ACGCCGACGCTGAGCAACGAACCAGCCGCAGGCAACAAGGGCTACCTCCAGAGTTCGGGCCCCTACCGGATAAGACTCGAAAGTCCAAGGCCACGACCACTACTGCGACAACTATGGCAGCCACTGCACCAACTCCCGGAACGGTCGTGATGCAGCAGCCAAGGGAGCCACCGACTTTCCGTGGATCATCTTTTGAAGACCCTGAGACGTGGCTGGAGACGTACGACCGAGTGGCCAGCCTCAACCACTGGGACACGGAAGAGAAGCTACGTCGCGTCTACTTCTACTTGGAAGACGCGGCAAGAACCTGGTTTGAGAACCGCGAGTCAGCACTTCAAACCTGGGATCTCTTCCGCGGCGCATTCCTGGGCACGTTTACGAGCATCGCCCGCAAGGAAAGGGCCGCTTCTTCGCTGGAGACACGGGTGCAACTACCAAATGAGAAAGTGGCGATCTTCGTGGAAGAAATGACGCGGCTGTTCCGGCACGCTGACCCCAACATGCCCGAGGAGAAGAAGGTCCGTTTGCTCATGCGAGGGGTCAAGCAAGAACTATTCGCTGGGCTGATGCGGAACCCACCGGCGACCGTCCAGGAATTCCTGTCGGAAGCAACAGCAATCGAGAAGACGCTGGAAATGCGAACCCGCCAGTACAATCGCCCAACGAGTCAAGACAGCCCAGCCGTTTATGCTCTCGACGACTTGCGCGAAACGATCCGAGCGATCGTGCGGGAGGAACTGCGCAAGATGTTACCCTCACCGCAGCCGCAAGTGGACTCCATCGCAGAGATCGTTCGAGAGGAAATCCAGCAGTCAATGGGCACCTCTGAACCGCCACGGCCCCAGCCGCAAGCCATGAGCTACGCAGCTGCAGCCCGACGCTACGCACCCGCTCCACGCCCACGTCAAGAGGTCGCACCGCCGCATTTCCGCCGCCAGACAGCGCCGCCACCACCACCGACGCCATACCGTCCACCCGCCGGCCAGCACTACGCTCCGAGGAAGACCGACGTTTGGCGCGCCCCTGACAACCGCCCGCTCTGCTACCATTGCGGGGAGGCCGGTCACACGTACCGCCGCTGCCAGTACCGACAGATGGGGCTGCGCGGATTCGCCGTCAACGCGCCGCGTCCGCAGCCAGGCGAACGGCCTCGCGACATCGACGACTACATCACCGGAACACAGTGGACACCCCGACGACCTTCCCGCTCGCCGTCGCCCGGCCGCTACATGTCACCGCACCGCGGGCAGTACACTGGCCCAAACCGGGGCCGGTCGCCTAGCCCGTATCCGGGAAACTAAGGGCAGCAACCGATGGAGGTGCGGTTGCTGTACGACGAAATGCCGAAGATCCTCCGCGGCCGCCGACGACAACAACGCGACGAAACCTGCAGAACACGACGCGAAGCAGACGAAGTCCTGCCATCGAAACGTCGCGGACCGACGAAGACGTGACGACGCAACAACGAGGCAGCGCAACAAATCGACGCAGCCGTGACCCGACGCCGCGACCCAACCGAAACGCACGACGACGAACCAGCGACCTCGACGTAATATTCGACGGCCACAACGTCACCGCTCTCGTCGACACTGGAGCCGACTATTCCGTCGTCAGCGGGCCTTTCGCGACGAAGCTGAAGAAAGTGAAGACTGCTTGGCAAGGCCCTGAAATCCGGACCGCTGGCGGTCATCTAATAACGCCGGCCGGTGTTTGCACAGCAAGAGTCACCATCAATAACCGGACTTATCCCGCCAGTTTTCTAATCCTGCAACACTGCTCCAGGGATGTGATACTCGGGATGGACTTCCTAAGTGAACATGGCGCCGTGATCGACCTGAGGTCTGAGTCAATAACCCTAACCTCAGAAAACGCACTGCCGCCCCACACGACGCCAGCGACCCATGCTTTAAATTTGATAGATGAGCACGTCACCGTTCCGCCTTTCTCCAGCGTCATCATTTCGGTCGGCTGCGAAGAACCGATAGACTTGGAAGGCGTCATCGAGGGCGACCAGCACCTGCTTCTTAACCGTCAGATTTGCGTCGCAAGAGGCATCGCCGAGCTGCATGATGGCAAAGCTAAAGTAATGCTTACAAATTTCAGCCACGAATACAGGCACCTCAACATTGGTACGACGGTCGCCTTCATGAATGAATTCGTAGACGCCAGCAACGCTTTCACCCTCAGCGACGCCACGGAACCTGCTTCGACGAATCGAGGTCCCCAACCAGCTTTCGACGTGAATCCGAGCCTTCCGAAGAACAAGCAATGCCAGCTCGAAGCCCTGCTCCTGCAATTCAGGGACTGCTTCTCGTCGTCGTCAAGGATCCGACAGACTCCACTCGCTAAACATCGAATTATAACAGAAGAAAGCGCCCGCCCAATCCGCCAAAGCCCGTATCGAGTTTCGACACGTGAACGTGAAGCCGTTAAGAAACAGGTCGACGAAATGCTACGCGACGACATCATTCAGCCGTCCAAGAGTCCATGGGCGTCACCCGTGGTCTTAGTGAAGAAGAAGGACGGAACCCTACGCTTCTGCGTCGATTATCGTCGCCTGAACAAAATCACGAAGAAGGACGTGTATCCTCTCCCACGCATAGACGACGCCCTGGATCGACTCCACAACGCGATGTACTTTTCGTCGATGGACCTCAAGACCGGGTATTGGCAAATCGAAGTCGACGAGAGAGACCGAGAGAAGACTGCCTTTATCACACCAGACGGCCTCTTCGAATTCAAGGTCATGCCCTTCGGTCTTTGCTCGGCACCTGCGACGTTCCAACGTGTTATGGACACTGTACTCGCCGGCTTGAAGTGGCAGACCTGCCTTGTGTACTTGGACGACGTCGTTGTGTTTTCTTCGAACTTCGACGAACATCTCCGGCGCCTTGAAGCTGTACTTCAAGCAATCAAGGCCTCCGGACTCACCCTGAAGCCAGAAAAGTGCCGCTTCGCATACGAGGAACTTCTTTTCTTGGGTCACGTCATCAGCAAGTCTGGAGTTCGCCCCGACCCACGGAAAACAGCTGCCATCGCTGCCTTCCCGCCGCCCACCGACAAGAAGGCCGTACGCCGATTTCTCGGCTTGTGCGCCTATTATAGACGCTTCGTCAAGGAATTTTCACGCATCGCCGAGCCACTAACTCAGCTCACGAAAAACGACGTGGAATTCAAGTGGGAAACGGCGCAAGTCGAAGCATTTCAAGAATTGAAACGACGCCTGCAGACGCCTCCAATACTTGCGCATTTCGACGAACACGCCGACACGGAAATCCACACCGACGCAAGCAGCGTAGGACTCGGCGCCGTTCTTGTCCAGAGAAATGCCGGCGCGGAAAGGGTTATCAGTTATGCTAGCCGGTCGCTATCCAAGGCAGAAGCCAACTATTCCACAACAGAAAAGGAGTGCCTTGCCATCATCTGGGCAACGTCAAAGTTTCGCCCCTACCTCTACGGCAGGCCCTTTAAAGTTGTGAGCGACCACCACGCCTTGTGTTGGCTAGCTAACCTGAAGGACCCTTCAGGTCGTCTCGCAAGATGGAGTCTGAGGCTTCAAGAATTCGACGTTACCGTCGTTTACAAGTCCGGACGAAAACACTCTGACGCCGACTGCTTGTCTCGCGCCCCCGTCGACCCGCCGCCGGAGGATGACCAAGAGGATGACTTCTTCTTGGGAACCATAAGTGCCGACGACTTCGCCGAACGACAGCGAGCCGACCCGGAACTCAGGGGCCTTGTGGACTACCTCGAAGGCAAGACCGCCATTGTTCCAAAGGCATTCAAGCGAGGACTCGCGTCGTTTTTCTTGCGAAACGGCATTCTCCTAAAGAAAAATTTCTCGCCACTTCGAGCCAACTACCTTCTCGTAGTGCCCTCAGCCTTGCGACCAGAAGTCCTGCAGGCTCTACACGACGACCCGACGGCTGGACACCTCGGACTATCCCGCACGCTCGCCAGAGTACAGGAAAAGTACTTCTGGCCGCGTCTTGCCGCCGACGTCGCCCGCTACGTAAGGACGTGCCGAGACTGTCAGCGACGGAAGACACCGCCCACAAGACCAGCAGGCTTCCTTCAGCCGATCGAGCCTCCTCGGCGACCGTTCCAGCAGATCGGGATGGACCTCCTGGGGCCGTTCCCAACGTCGACTTGCGGAAATAAATGGATCGTCGTAGCTACCGACTACCTCACCCGCTACGCCGAAACAAAGGCCCTGCCTAAAGGCAGTGCCGCCGAGGTAGCCAAGTTCTTCGTTGAGAACATCGTCCTTCGACACGGCGCCCCAGAGGTTCTCATCACCGACAGAGGTACGGCGTTTACGGCTGACCTAACTCAGGCGATCTTGGGATACAGCCACACAAGCCACCGCCGGACCACCGCGTACCACCCACAGACCAACGGCCTCACCGAGCGTCTTAATAAAACCATTGCCGACATGCTGGCCATGTACGTCGATGTCGAACACAAGACGTGGGACGCCATCCTCCCGTACGTCACCTTCGCGTACAACACGGCCATACAAGAAACGACGCAGATGGCGCCATACAAGTTGGTATACGGACGGAGCCCGGCAACGACGCTCGACGCCATGTTGCCAAACGTCACCGACGAAGCAAACATCGACGTCACCGCCTACCTACAGCGCGCCGAAGAAGCCCGACAACTAGCCCGCCTCCGCATCAAGAATCAACAGACGACCGATAGCTGCCGCTACAATCTTCGACGACGCTTCGTGGAATACCAGCCCGGCGATCGTGTTTGGGTGTGGACGCCGATACGCCGACGCGGACTAAGTGAAAAACTTCTGCGACGGTACTTCGGACCGTACAGGGTACTTAGACGTCTCGGCACACTCGACTACGAGGTTGTCCCCGACGGCATTACGAACTCTCAACGGCGCCGTGCGCGACCTGAAGTCGTCCATGTCGTACGCCTCAAGCCGTTTTACGCGCGTTAGTGAACCTGAGGACTCTATTTTTTTCATTGGACTTTCTTGCTTGTGCTTATTGTTTATTGTGCTTTCTTGATTTATTTATTGTTGCATGCATTTTCCCCCCGTGTTCTGTTTTAAGCATCGGGACGATGCTTTTTCAGAGGGGGGGCATTGCCACGCGCGTTTCTTTCACTGTATTCGGTTTCCACCCACAAATACTATCAGCAGTACTCGGCGCAGACCGCGCCTTATTGTTCCAGAAGCTTCTCGCTTGTAGTAGATCGTTCTGTTAAGATTGCACGCAAGACGCTTACACTCAAGATTATTCCAGAGCTTGCGCGACGACTAGTGATAAGGCTAGAATGTTCGACGCGTGCATTATAAAAGCCGGCGCGTTCCAACGAGGTTCAGTTGTTCGACGGCCGACGCTCCGTTCGCCGCTATCTGTGCCAGTGTGCCTAGCTGTAATCTGTCTTTACGTTTCACGGCCACAAGTTCGGCCAAAATAAACAGTTCCTTCTTTGACCCGCTGACTGTTGCCTTCGTCGACGTCAAGACCACGTGACAATATTGTCTGAACAATATGCTTATGAGTCCAATATGCCTAAAGTGGGCAAGTGACAGTGAATTCTCAATTGTTGTTACACTAGATAGCCGCTTTTAGTTATGGGCAGTGAAGCGTGCTGAACGATTCCCAACAACTTCAATAGATTTGATGAGATAATCATGTTGGGGAGACCAGGATTATCTCAGTGGCGATATTAACGACGTCGATAGAACGCGGTCGGTTTTGAAATTTAAAGGGATTTTTAAAAAGGCTTTCCTGTATTTCGTTATTGCGAAGGCGTAGCGTGCAAATGCACAGCCTCACCACAGTTAAAGTAGAACGCAGCAAAGAAAAGGAAAATGGTCCCTTAAAGGCAAATTCTTTGGCGAATATCAACAGTATTGTCGCTCGTCTCCAACCTTCGTGGTCTGGTCCGCCTCAGTGGAACAGTGGCTACGGTGCTCGGCTGCTGACCCGAAGGTCGCGGGTTCGATCCCGGCCGTGGCGGTCGCATTTCGATGGAGGCGAAATGGTAGAGGCCCGTGTACTGTGCAATGTCAGTGCACGTTAAAGAACACCAGATGGTCAAATTTCCCGGAGCCTTCCACTGCGGCGTCTCTCATAATCATACCGTGGTTTTGGGACGTAAAACCCCAGATATTATTATTATTATTAACCTTCATGGTCTCTCAGCCCCTCAACGCTAGGCAAATTAAGACGATTGGCCCATGAATCAATGCACTTTTATTATTACTTACGCGACCAGCACACTAACTACACGTGCACGTAGAGTTCTTTGATCCATAGAAATTCATGGGTATATTTATAGTGAATTGGTACACAGCAATATAGGAACAAAAATTCAGGAGACCCTTGTGCTATTTTTTTCGTGTGCTAAATTTTCTAGCATGTGGTTTATTACTGTTTTTGTCATTTTTGTAGCGCTTGTATAATTTATGTCGAGTGGATTTGTAGTGTCTAGTTGAAGTCAACTTATGTGCGCGCCTACTTAAACTGTGTTCTTTTGAATATGTATCTTGCCTTCTAATATGTTGTTTACTACTGTTATCATTTAATAGCGTTTGTATAATTAATGTTGAGAACATGTGTTGTCTGCTTCAACCCAACATACGTACGCGCCTACTTGAACTGTGTTCGTTTGAATAAGTATCTACCCCCTTTCCTGCAACAGCCTCAGATGTGAGGCTAGCAGTATCTTCAAATAAATAAATAAATAAATAAATAAATAAATAAATAAATAAATAAATAAATAAATAAATAAATAAATAAATAACAAAAACGGGGAAAAGCGAAGCTAGGGGCGCGCGTGCCTGGCACACTATTTTTCTTCCTTTATTGTTGCGTTGTGCGACGCTCCTTCCTAACTATTTCTCTCTCCCATGCTGGCAATGAGATATTCATTCACGAATTAGCAGCCCTAACCCATCAGTTGCTACAGGCAGCAACGAGGGTCATGCCTTCATATACAGGAAACAATGTGGCAACGGGAAATGACAATACACCTCGATGAAATATCAGTTTGCCATATCAAAAAAGGCCGATTGCCGAAAAGGACACGATCAAAAAGGACGTGCTCGGTCATAGGTAAACGGAGCGTGCAACTACGCTTGCGACCGACGCACCTGCGAGGACCGCATTTCTGATTGGGCGCCGGATTTTTCGCGCAAAGCGCCACCAGTGAACACCTGAGTTATTGAAGCTTCGCCTAAAAATTATAGCTGGCAAACATTGTTTCGCACATTTTACTCGATGGCATTAACCTCGAGTTCTGAGGTGACAATGAAAAACATGGTTACAAGAGGGTTATGGTTTTGTTAACCTCGATAGTATTTTGCATTCAGTACGCAAGGCTGTTTCTAAGGGTGGTCAAACGTTCTGAAGCCAACTCAAGACAATAAAGCTGAATAGACCCGCAAGTCTACGTACCCTGAATACTATCATACATCATTGGCTAACTTTCATTCTGTTACAAGTACGAGCAGTTCATTGTAAAATGCTTGCGGGTCGTTTCTTAGAACGACTTAATTACCGCTCTGATGTCTTTTATTCCTTCCCACTAGAATAGCAGAATAGTGCGTTCCGTGTTATTGAATTACGCTTATGAAGTATTGCGTCAGAAATGCGCAGATGATATAATGACGCCAGAAGCAGCATACCGACGTCAACAACGCGCTACAAAGGCGTAACGACGACTTTCACAGTCGCTGTAAAAAACGTTGGTGGGCTCATGTACCTTGCTTTGGAAATTATGTGAAACAGGGGACACGTTTCGTGGAAGATCATATTTCATGTGTACTGTATGTGAAGATCAGATTTTAGCAGATGGTAAGCAAGAGATAGTGCTTTCGGTTTATGGCTACAGTTGTTACATTACGTTGAGGGTGAAATGCAGGCACAGCCAGGTACGTAATTTAGGGGCACATTAAAACACACCAGGTGGTCAAAACTGATTCGGAGTACCCCACCACGGCGTTGTTCAAAACAATATCGTGGTTTTAGGGACGTAATACAACAGAAGTCATGGTAATATCATTATTGATTACTACCCTATAATGTGTTTGAAAGGAGCTGCCGCTGAAAGGAGGACCCCTGTAGCAGTGTAGCCATTCCAGGCGCGAATTATGATGCACTGTCTGAAAACCTTTGAAATTCGCATGGCATGATTCCAAGGCACACAGCATTACATTCGAAGAAAGAATACGAAGCAACGAGTTTTTGGTGCGAGTTTCAGCAATTATTGTTAATTCGCGCCTAATTAAATAGCTAATCATCCTGCCATGAGTAAGCTTCAATACTTGCATAAAAAGAAGGAAATATTAGGCCTGAAATGCGTGCGCAGTTTCTTTTATGGTTGCACTCGTTTCCCACAAATTAAAAAAAATATATATTCTTGACGTTGGTCCTCGAACGTGGCACGTCGAACGATCGTCGAACACGATAGTGTATCCTGCAACGTGATCCTCCGCAGCAATACGGAGCACGATAAAGTTAAATGAGCGTTACCTGTCCGATCAGGCAGCCTCCGTGAATGTACACACTGAGTTTCACGCCATTTGAAAAAAAACACACGGTGCGTGACGCGCCTCTGAATTTAGTGTGTACAATTGTACACACAGCGCCTGAAGGGTAGATAAGCGTTGTACGCGAGGTGCGTCGGTGGCAGCGTTAGGCTAATATGTATTGCTAAATTGACTTTATAGCAATCGCTTGAGAATTGACAGTCTTCGTGGGATGCGTCTTGCAGCAAGTGTTATCATGGTCCACAAGACCTACAGGTAATATGTCATAACAGCTTAACAATGGACGAGATAAAGTAAGGAAGCCTCTAAATTACTTAGAATAGCGGAGAGCTGAGCCAGTTCGTAAATATTCATTCTAAAAGACCAGGCGTGCGACACCGACACAAGAGCCCAATCCACACAAAACTAAAGCCGACTAACAACTGAAGAGGCGCACAGTGGTGCAGAAAGGAGGAGGCTCAAAAAAGTTATCTGCGCATGCTCAAGCAGGTAATAGGCGAACCTTTCAATCTGGCGCGTGTGGGGCCTACGTGAAAGATAACCGCTAAGGCATTTGATTTGTTCTTTATCCAAGTTAATCGACGGTTGACTGACGCGTGCGCCACCGCTACTATCGATATAACTTGGCTAAATCATTAGCCGTCCTTCTTCATTCATGTGCGTGTACAAAACTGCGCATTGATGGAATGCGCACGCCGATGTTCTATGAATTTGCGGCTTTCTAGACGCACAGGAACGAGGAAGCACATCAAAGGATTGAGGCATGTGATATCGATAATAGTTGCAGCTCATGCGTGAGTCAACTTTCCATTAACATGCATAACGACGAAATTAAATACATTAACAGTTGTCTTTCACGTAGACCCCAGGCGTGGCAGATTGGTAGGTTCGCCAAATATACTTGGGCATTCGCAGGTAAGGTTTTGTGCGTTCCTCCGTTTAGGCGACTGTGCGCCTCTTCAGTTGTTTGTCGGCGTTTGTGGCGTTTTGACTTCTTTGTTTTGTCATTGTTTGCACACCCAGTCTTCTAGAACGAGCCCTAAGTTGCTACATAAGCTGGGTTCAAGAATATGAACTAAATTTGCCCATGTGGCTCAGCTGTCAGGTCGAATTTCCAGTATTAGTACGGCAATATCTCGCAAGAAATGTAGCACGCCAGACGATGATCTTCCTAGACGAGCAGGTCAGTATCGGATTCCGCATTTTTCTTCTAGCCGTCTATGAATTAGGCGGCAATGTTCGCCGAACTATTCTGCGCATCGAAAAAAACGGGACGATAAAGGCCGCATGAAATTTCTGTAATATTGCGAAGAGTAATCACTAATTCTTACGGTTCTTCGTCAGTCTAGTCTAGAATGTCATTGCGGTGCAGTGACTGCACTGGCGAGGCTTATCCCGCACGTGTTGTGCTTAGTAATACATTTCCACCATTCATGTATTATGAATGCCACAGGAGACCACGATATGATTATGAGGGACGCGTACTGGAAGGGCTCCGCTAATTTCGACCATCTGGTGTTCTTTAACGTGCACTGACATCGCACAGTAGACGGGCCTCTACCATTTCGCCTCCACCGAAGTGCGACCGCTACGGGGGGCATCGAACCCGTGACCTCCGGGTCAGCAGCCGAGCACCTTAACCACTGATTCGCCGTGGCGGACGGAGAGCAGTTGTAAAGGGACAGAAATAGTAAAGCTCCTCCGGCTGCATAGCAGCTGCCTTATGCGTTCTGTGATGTCAACATTTTGCGCTCGTGTGTAGCCCAACCAAGTTCTATAGTACTCAAGGGCAACGCTAGTTCCTCAAGGACAAGCCACAGCATCACCCGTGGGTGCAATCACTGTTTCTTTTTAGGTATTATCAGTTTTAAATCTTGAAGCGCCATCATCAGACGCTGGTCTTCAAAGGCGCGGCTTGCGGTGAAGAAAGTCACGTGAATTGTTAAGGGTGGCCATAAAAACAGGTGCACAGGTGGAATCGAAGCCAGGCATCATGCGTGGTAGTAAAGTGTTCTACCATAAAGTCATACCAGTGCTTGAATCTGCAGCAGAAAACATTTTATACAGGCGTCATATCGGGAGAGGGGTCCCGTAAACAGACGTAAAATTGCGTGACAGAAGTGCAAAATCGCACCAGGTGCCGCAACCATCTGAACTGGGTGTGAGTGAGTGTTGTAAAAATTCCCAAATATTGCTAATGCCTAAGCCAATAGTTCATTATCGACACCAGTCACAGCGTCCAAGAAGTGAGCTACTCCGCAGGTTGGCGTATTGCCTCATAGAGACGTAGTGGCTATTTCGATAAAGTTTCTGCCAGTTTGAAAAAAAAGTATACAAAGGCAAAAGTGCTCGCCTGAGGAGATCAAACCACCGACTTATGCAAAGCATATGTACTGGCTCGTTAGTGCTCATTTATATTGAATGAGGAGAAGAAATCAAGTTTGTCAACGTTAAAATTTGAGTACAAGAAAGATTTTGTCCTCCTGTCATAGATGAATGTAACACCATTCGAATCTTTCCACAAGCAAAAGAGTGCAACAATATATGTAGTTAGTACTCACAATAGATATTATATTCACGAAATGTTTGTTAGTGTTGGCAAATATTTTTAACACCCGGGTTTTGAATGGCCGAATGCAAACTGAGGCGTTGGTGTGCGCTTGCAAGTGATAACATTGATTGCCGGAGGACTCAGATAGTTTATTTTGTCCTGGTAAAATGACGTTTGAAGGTCGACACCCTATGCAGGGAGTCTTACATTGAGTACTATACTCATACATATTTTTCAATATGCACTGCCCGGTGACATCATTTTTTGTACAAGGAATCATGAAATATGAGCCATTTATTTAGCAAACT